>JAAAKG020192877.1:0-24430 GCA_010014905.2 Druon quercuslanigerum
AAAAACAATTGTTAAAAATAATCATTTTTGGTGATTTTTTCACAAATTTTTTATTGTGTTTTGATAAAAAAAAAAAAAAAAAATTCTGGATACGGCCTTGCTCTTCTTGTACGCTTAGTAAATCGACTCTAACTGTGGTTTTATTGCAGTAGGTGCGTGTCAAATTTTTATTAGTCTTCTTGAGATAGTGCTGTTATCTGTAGTTAAGTACGCTATAATTTTTCTTTCGGCTCTACTCATTACTCCTGACTCCTGAGCTTCACTTTCTAGTTTAATTCTTCCAGACTGAGTAAGTCCTAATTTATTCATTACTTGATTTTCAAAAAATGTCTCCATTATGCCTTACGCATATATCTATAATAACTGATCATTATGGGCGATTTTACAATTTATTATCTCAATTTAGTATCTCATAGAATATATTGACTTTCTGATGAAATATTGAATTTTCTCTCAGATTTAAAACCATTACAGCCCAATATGTCACAGGCATTTTTGGACTGGAATTGTAATTTCTGGTCGATACTTTCTATACAGGGCTATTCTTGTATGTATCATCACTAGGGTGGCCCAACATTTTATTTTTCATTTTTTGTGCTCTCACCAAATAAATTTGATCAACTCCATAAATAATAAATGCATGTTTTTTGTTTGAAAGAATATATATTTAGAGGTTTTGTAGCCTCTAATAAGTTTAACACATATTTCTCAATAGATAAATAACATTTTTGTCATTCTTTATAAATTACATCCCCAGAAACTTCTTCGATGGGTACCCAAAAAACATCCGTAAAAGTTTAAAATTGGGATTTGCGCGTTTTCAGCGCTAATAACTATTTTTTGCGTTTTTTACGTACAGTTTATTTTTGAAACAAAAAATATTACTTTTTACTGTGATTAAAACATAATTATTTAAACAATGTAAAATTATATATAACCATCTTCCCTTAGAGCAATGCTTACTAGTTGAGTTTTATTTCAAATTTCAAACTTTTTGTCGAATGTTCGCTTATAGCGATGTAATAATTGATCATAGCTTACAAAAGTAATGGTTTGAATCCTTTTTTATTGTTTGTAACTATCGCTTTTTAGAGCGTTGCTAGAAATTTGCTATTTTTCTAAAATTATTAACGTTTTGTCCAATTTTCACTCAGAGTGAGGTAACCATTAATGTAAGCTGATAAATATAAATGTTTCAAAAAAGTATTTAGTTAAGCTTAGAGTGAGGTAGTAATTAATTAAAGTTAATGAACAAAAATTTTTTACATGTATTATTATTTATATTAATGTTCTCGCAGAATACTGCTAGAAAAATTTGCGGCTTTTTCTGAAATCTTAAAATTTTCTTTGACTTTTTATTTATAAACATATGATAAGTGGATATCTTAAAGGAATGCTAGAAAGTTGTGGGTTTCGAAGCAATTTAAAATTTATTGTCAAATTTTGCATTTCGAGTGAGTTTGTAATCAATAAACGTTAAAAAATATAATTGTTTTAATTAGTGAGGGATCTCGCAAATTAAGGAAACGATTAGGCTTTGGAAGCCGAGAAGTGGGTCAAGTCACGAAGTTAAGGCCATATAAATAAAAAATGGTTTATTAACCAAACTTACAAATACTCTCCGTATCAGCAGATCGTCCTGAGACAATGGAGAGTCGTAGTATGTAGTGAGCATAGTGAGCACAAGATTGGCGTCGCGGGTGTTAGGTTTTGGATATGAGGACCAGTAAGTGGTGTTCTCCCTACACCTAATCCTATACCCGCAGAGCCGTTATTCACGGGATTTTTTATAACTTTGTTATAAATTTTTTATTAATATTCATCATCAGAATATTATGTTAGAATAATCCTAGAAAGTTGCAGTTATTCGAAAATTTTCAAATTTTGTTTTGCTTTTTAGTCATGAACAATTAAGAAATAAACATCAAATAGAATCAGTGTACTTAAGCCTTTGGATTTCAATTATTATTTTCAAAATATTTAGAAAAAAAAAATACTTCATTCAAAAAATATTTATTAGTGGTTAAAAACCGATTCGGCCTGGTGTTTCTTTATTATTTTTTCATAACTATAAATTATATCAAAATATAACTAAATAAATAATATATTGCTTCAACAAATACTTTGATAACTTAATTTCATTAATATCTCGTTCTACATGAAAAGTTAACATAAAATTGGAGATTTAAGAAAAAATCGCAACTTAAGAGCAGTTTTCTACATAAGATTATCACTAATACAATTGATTACAGAATTTATTAAAGCTATATATTTATTCAATTGTATTTGTGAACTTGGATTAATTTTTACCTCGCTCTATGTGAAAAATCTTTGACGGAAAACAGTGATTGCTTCACACTCTCGAAAGCACCAATCACCAGGGCTCATATTTATAACAAAATATTCTGGGAGCACTTCAAGAACCCTTCTTTTAAGACATTGACACATCTTTATTCTCTCAGTCTAGATTCTGATATTGTTCTCGGCCAGAGGTAATAATTCGATCACAAACACATTGCGTTTCTTGAAGTCAAGTCGAAAGATGTTTGGCCTCGAGTGTGCTCGACGAAAATAAGAGAGCATTCGGAAGATTGCCAATAAACACCATAAGACTGACAAAATTGGTAACAAAGCACTGTTTAAGTTGGCATTATGTCTCCAGTGGTCTTCTAGGCGTTAAATGCGGGTTCAGTATATTAAGATGGAAATGAAATCATCCTGGCACGCGAAATGTAATTTGGGATGTTAAGATCCTGGCCAAGGTTTTCGGCCGCTAGAAGAGGATCTCTTCCGTTTGCCACGATGTGAGCTCTACCCAGAAAAATTCGGTTTCGGTAATAAAGACATCGGAGATCTAGGGCCGATATTACCAACTCCTATTAAGATGCTGTTGTTCGATTAACCTAATTTTATCAGTACCTTGAGTTCCACCATCTTAAGTATGATGAAGGAGAATAAATCTCCTTTTAACTTAACGGGTCGTTTTTCTTTGGATAACAGAGTTACTCTTTCCGCAAACCACAAAAGAAAGAAAAGAATCACCTTTTCCCTACTTGAATCTACTTGAAAGAAGTGGAAAGGAAATCTCCTAGCGAGATACAATTGCGCATAATTTAACTTTATTTAATTGAGTGGCTAACTTCATAATATAGCACTGCCACAGAGCTGCATAAAAAAAAGCTAAACAAAATCAATAATGTATTACTCGAACAATTCATACTCTGCAGTCACAATCTCAAACATAATGTGTTTTATGGGTCCATTAATGAAATGGAAATAACTGCATTTTTTCACACAAAGGGCCCTCTGATTGACTATATGTACTTAAAATACATAAATTCTAGTTTATAATATAACGTTGAGGTGGCGCAACGAACTTAGACAATTTTGTAATTATTGCAGAATAGATCACAGTCATAGAAGTAGAAACAATATATTTGATTCCTACTATACAACATTACTGTCAAGATGGAGGTTATTATTTTTCGTATAAAGAATTGCATTTACCCAGCCCATACGTAATAACACGATTTATTTACTATTACATTTTGGAAATATAAAATAATAAATTGGAATTACTCACAGAAATTAATAGTGCAATTATAGTAATTCTAAACAATAGTACGAATCTGGTCTTATTTGATTCGAATTCTCAATAGTGCCGAGATCGGGTTGTTAAGGAAATAACTCTTTTCGGAATGAGGTTCCCCCATCACTGTCTCGCTCTCGAGAGCCCCCGAATTTTTGAAGCCCTTTCTTAATAGCACCACGCTGGCATTAATGCCTAGTTTAGGAGCAAAAGTGTAAATACTTATAACCTTCGTGCGGAATTATTGAGAAAGTCGGATCCGATCTTCGGGCGAACAGGGGAAAGGGCAGGAGTGGGGGTAGAGCATGAGCTTGGATTAGGATTAAAGGCACCATTGAGAACGCTTCTATTGAGAAGGTGGAATGTGCTTTCAAATTTTTATCTAAATGTTATTATTCAAGGAATGTGTATGATCGTCAGAGAATGTCAGAATTACTTAACGTCTTTACAGGCTTGATGGAGCTATGCATTAAAATTTTTTGTAATTAACTTTTTTTCTGAAAAAAGGTCTTCTGTCGTACCGCTGTGAATCGAACAATTATCCCTCAGGTTGCGGGCGTTGTAGCGATCTTATTTTTCTATGAATCTACTAAATAAATCAATAATTTATATTTTTTACAACATTAATCTTATTAAATGTCATTCGACTCACCTTTCAATAACATGCACTGAAAATTAACGCTCAATCAATTCTTTACAATTTGCTTTCAGTCTCTGCCGTTGTCTCTGCCCGTATCAAGTAACAATGGAAACCGTCATTATACTATTTACCTGCATGATTTTTCAGAATTATACGAGTAAGTAGTAGGAGTAGGTAAAGCTAATATAATGTACATATATGTATTCTCTATGTGACCAAAAGTGGTCGAAAATCGAAATGTTCTCTAATCAATCAAATCTTTCTTAGTTCAAGTTAATAGCTGGTGCGACAGCGAAAAATAGAACTTGGAATCGATGCAAGTAAACATATACTATATACCGTTTCCTTTAAATGAGATAATATTTTCTTGGTTAAAGTTGACATTTTTGAACAAAATTTTGTATTGCCTATTACCAACAGCCGTCAGATGGGTGCGCCGGAACGTGTAAAAGGTAGTTTAGCAAGTACCATATGAGAACTTTTTAAAAATGTAAATTATTTCAAGAGCCGAAATAACTACCAATGGTGATTCGGCGATCCCGATGCACCGAAGATCGCACCAGGTAGTTTAGCACGTACTCTACGAGAACTTTTTAGGAATTTAAATTCTACCAGTAGCCAAAACAAATCCAAATGGTGAGTTTACGCCCTGGTTGCACTGGATTAACAACCAAGTAGTTTAACACGTATTCTACGTGAACCTTTTTTAAATTTAAATTTTGCCAACTGCCAAAATAACTACCAAATGTCGGTCGACGATCTGGATGCGCCAAATCGTGGATCAGGTAGTTTTGCACGTATTCTACAAACATTTGTTTAAAATCTGAATTATTCCAAAAGCCAAATAACTACCAATGGTGAATCGACAATCCGACAGCACCAGACCGCACACCAAGAAATTTGGGATGTCATCTACAAGTACTTATTTGAATTTTAAATTCTGCCAACGTATTCTAAGAGAATTAAAAAACTAAATTGTACCAAAAACCAAAGTAACTACCAATGATAAGTCGACGATCTGGCTTCCCCGAATTGCGCAACAGGTAGGTTAGTACGTATTTTACGAGAAGTTAAAAAGATGTAAATAGTGCCAAATAACAAATAACTATTAGTGGTAGGTCGACGAGCCGGATTACAGAATCGCGTACCACATAGCTTAAGACTTCAACTACGAGTACTTTTTTCTAATTTAAATTTGACCAATAACCAAAACAACTCTTGATTGTTAGAGGACGATTTAAGCCCGCCGGATCGCAAACCAGGTAGATTAGCACATATTTCACGTAAATTAAAAAAGAATTTAATTGGGCCGATTTCCAAAACAACTTTAAATGGTGAATTTTTTACGCGGGGTAGAAGGGGACAAGGTTGTGAAGGCCTTCTGTTTTGGGATGCATTCAGAATATTCTAATATATGGTGAAGTAGAAATGGGTCCACATTTTCAAAGCTTCCGCGCCTTAGAGTCCAAGGAAAATATACTAATTTAGAGTAGGTTGAGAATGGGTTAAGATTGTAAAAGCTTCGTCGTCTTGGGATCTAACGAGCATATTTAGTTTAGAATGGTAAGAGTGGCACCAGACCTCAAAGGCTTAGTGATCTTGAGACCTAACAAGAACATTCTAATTTAGATTTAGGTAAGAATGGATCACGATGGTAAAGAATTTTTGGGGTTTGTAACCCAAGGAAAATGGTTTTATTTATAGTGATCTAGGAATCGCTCAAAATTGCGAAATCTTCGTGATCTTGGGAACTGACGAGAACATTATAATTTTGATTAGGGTAACAATGGCTTTAGATATCGAAGGCTCTACGATCTTGTAATTCAACAAAAATATTTTGATTCAGAGCGGGATAAGAATTGGTCCAGATTTCGAATAGAGTAAAATGTTAGATTGCTCAATTTCCTGAGACGCAAATTTTTATTTTGTGATTCTCCTTGATTATCATTATCTATGATGATAACATTATTAATTATTAAAAATTCGTACAGCAATAAGCTATGATTTTAGCTTTTAAATCAAGAGTGTTTTGAAATTTAAAATAAGCTGAAGTCTCATAATTATCTTAAGATAAATGTTACTGGTTTGGTTGGTAGGCGATTCACATCGTCTGGTAAAATTTGCACTGATAGGCCTGACGCTTGTGGTTTTTATCTTGTGTAAATAATATAATAATATAATGCTGAAGTAGTATATCTTATTTTGTCACAATGGAGAAAAAACTACGAAGCTATGGTTTCTAAAAAGATTGTTTCTTTATGGGGTAATTTGGGTATCACTTGCGGTCCTAATGGCTTCCCTTTATTAAGCACTGTTAGATATTTTTTTCAGAATTTCCCTTTCGATGTTCCATAGAGGGAATTAAAAGAATTTTATCCTTTTGTAGGCAGAATACTAAAATTAGTTTGGAAAAAAATTGAAGAAAAAAAAATCTAACGGATAAAGAACAATTACAAAATCGAAAGCAGTATCCATACAGATTGTTTTATTACCCCATCTCAGTTTCCAAATAGCTTGTAAAATTTTGCCATTATAATGGCACCTCTTCATCTTCTTCAACTTCATGCATTGCTTCTGTTTCTTCCATTATGGTTACACTCCTTTACGTTTCCCATTTCAATACGACCCATTTAATTATTATTTTCTTATCTTTAAATTAAAGCTTTTTGTATAATCACTTTTAAAGTACGACATTATTTGCGTCTATGGCGTCTATTATTAAAAAATAAAATATAAAGAAAACGTTTATATGGTACTGACTTGAGGTATTCACAATCACATTTAGGCTTAACAGTTTCAGTGTTTTATTTCACAAAAATAGGGAACGGGTCCGCTAAAATGTCTTCGACCCATAGGTATGATCACACTTTTACAAATATATTTTTTTATGAAAAACAATATCTTCGGTACTTGAAATAATTATATGGACTAAACATTTCGAATTTTTTTGGTTATTGTCTAAATTGAAATTTCATAAAAGGTCTTGTACATGACATCTTGAACAAGCTGATGCACGATTTAGCGTACCCAGGTCGTCAACTCAGAATTTGAAGTTGATTTGATTATTGGAACAATGTAAATTTCAAAATAGTTATCGTAGAATACGTGCGAAGCCACCGGTTGCAGTATCCGGCGCACCCAGGTCGCACCAGGTTTGACTATTGCCAAAGTTTAAATTTCAAAAGAGTACTCGCAGATGACACGCCCCAAAACTACTTCATGCGCGATTCGGTGCATCCGGATCGCCGACTCCCAACTGGTAGTTATTTTGACAGTTGACAAATTAAAATTTTTACAAAGTAGTCTTAGAAGAGGTGCAAAGCTACCTAGTACACGATTCGGCGCATCCAAGTCGTCCACTCCACCATTTGGAGTTATATTAACTATTGGCAAAATTTAAATTTTAAAAAAGTACTCGAAGTGATGTCTTAAGCTGACTCATGCGCGATTAGGTGCATCCGGATCGCCTTCACACCAATAGTAGTTATTTTGGCAGTTTGCAAAATTAAAATTTAAAAACAGTTTTTGTAGAATAAGTGCTAAATTACCTGTTTGACGACTCAGTGTACTCAGGTCGACGAATTATCAATGGTTGTTATTTTGGCTATTGGAAAAATTTAGATTTTAAAAAAGTTCTCGTAGAATAGGTGCAAAACTACCTAGTAAACGATTCGGCACATCCAGGTCTTTGAAACGCCATTTGAAGTTTGTTTTAATTGGGAAACTTCAAATCCCAACAAAGTACTCGCGTATGACGTTCCGAACTAACTGGTGCAGCTGGGTATCGGATTCCCCATTTAGTGATGTGTCGCCTATTGATAAACCTATGATTTTCATTTTCAACCCAGGCTAATGTGCTCTAATACTTGCATGTCCTCAAGAACACGCATTAATGTTTAGTGTGTCCTTAGCATGGGAGGCAGAGAAGAGCAAGGCTTGCGCTATGCTATAATTTTAAATAACAAAGCAAAGCTCTTGTCAATGTTAATATACGCCCTTCACTTCGGGTTTTGATAGTTTTTCGCTTAGTTAAAGCGGGTTCCCTAATCTCATACGAGTAAACTACCGCGAAAGTTATAGTTACTCTTGCCGTTAACTTGCGCTTGCTTGAAAATTGAAATTGTAACCATGATTTTCCCAACGCATCTTATAATGAGCGGACAGTAAATTTGTTTCAGAAATATTGCATGTTCGCCTAAGCATCGGTGAAATAACGATCAGTGGTTTATGATATATATTGCATTAGAAAAACCGTTAGAAGAAGGAAAGAGTAGTAACAAATCATGATAATTTAATGGTTTTGAGAAAATTCCGTCATCAACTTAAATCGTTCACTTAAATTTTAATGTCAGTCAATATTGCCACTGGCAATATTGCTGATGATCTTCTAAAGAACTAGTTCTGAATTATTTATTTATTAGCTGGAGAGATCTGTACATACCCGGGCGTGCTACAGATCCGCATTCAGGGCGTGACATCTATGACACTCTGAAGCTTATACAAATGTCTCAACCGGCAGATTTGATCTTCTGAACTGCCGGTGAGGGATAAAGTAGCGGAACATGCTTGCCGTCCTGATAGTACTCTGTTTATTTGGAGTGTTTCCATGGTCGAAGGATGAGATGAGAACGCGGAGTGTCGAGAATGAGAAGTGTTGCATATACTAGAACTTCATGTTGTCGAGCATTGTTTTTGTTGCGCACTGGAGATCAGAAATAGTTTCCCTTGTCATCAGAAAACGTACTATGTCCGTTATCAAATTTTCGGAACCAAGTGACAAAAAAATCATAGCCAAGGGAAATGAAAAGAAAGAGAGGTATCAACAGCTTATAAAGGAGTTGCGGCGGTTCTACCCGGAATAATCTGTTAAGCTTATCATCCTTATCATCGTAGCTCTTGCAAGTATCACGCTTTCACTCATTCATAGCCAGAAAAACATCCCTGAATTCCAATAAAATGCCAACAGATTTGCGGGGAAAATAAATATGCCGTTCGTCCTTGGATCGCTCCGTACCATCAGGGTGCATGTGAAAATTTTCGGATAATTGTATTGAGTCCGTCATGAGACGGCTCAAACTTGAACGCGATTTTGCTGGGTGCAGAGACAGTTTTTCAGATTAGCACCCGGTCCCGGCGAAATCCCTCGGTTTTCTTTATGACAAGTTTTTAATATAGACAAGTATCTTTTCAAGTGTATAGTTACTAAATCTTTAACCTCTACTATTTTTAGAGGTAGAAGTTGTGTATCCAATAGCACCAATCTCTGACAATTCTTCGATAACGGCGTTTCTCAGATCCTTCCAAGATCGACTGGGAAACTAAATTAACTCTGAACCAAAATAAATTTGAATTATTTGGAGAGAGTTTAATTTTCCCGTGCCATACGAAAAAAAAAAGATTTACATTTAAGCTGCTAAAGATCGAAAGAAAAGAAAAAAGATAAAAATAAGTAGCAGTCTCGGACGACTTCCGGTTCGCGCTCATCGTTCGTAAAGCGGCGTGACTATTGAATTTCTTAGACATGTAAAGATAATTTTCCAAATTTTTGTTGCCATTTTCAAATTAGTTCTTTCTACTATAATTTGAAATCATTTTGCTTATTTTTTATCTAATTTTAAGCATTACAGGTCTCTTTTAAACTTTAAACAGAACACCATGTTTAGAACATTGACTCCTTCCTAATATGTCTCATTAAATCATATTGCAAGTAATTGGAGTGGTGATCTAAATCTTGGATGTTTCGAACGTATTGTGAAGTTTAGAGATTAGGCCTTGGTTTAGAAAATTAATACATTTTTTTGAAATTTAGCTAAAACTTTGTAATGAAAATTATTTAATGAAAATGTATTTAAGTGGCTTTGAATGTGTGATAGAATTAAAGGTTCTTTGCGAAATATTATTCAAAATATTTAGTTACAAATTCATGAAAATCACGTTCAGTTACCAGTGCTCTAAATCTAATTTACATTTGTAATTTAAAAGCGCTTGAATTTCTAAAAATTTTCTAACAATGCACTTTTTGGCCAAAAATAATGTTGGAGTTCTAAATGGTGTAATTGAATACAACTGTTCACATATACATTTATTAATAATAATTATTACTAATACCAATTTCTACAGTCAATAAAAAACTTCATTATTCTCTGTTTTTCTTACAGTATTCGGTGAAGCAGCCGGAAGACCTGTAGCAATCAATTTTGGCCGTAATAATAATAATGATGATGACGATAATGATGAAGTATCAGAAATTTTCGAGGTACCCTCTGCAGGAGACTATGTTGCTGTACAAGTAGAAGGAGATGTTGTTCTTACTGGATTTCTGAGTAATCGTCCTATAGAAGATAATCCACCAAATCGCCTAATTGTACGATTTCCGACTAACCGCACTTTAATTGCGGATGTTCACCCTCCCAATGATAATAATATTAATAATCATCATCATCTTCATCATCTAAACTATTTAGAAAACCGCTGTTTTATACGGTCAGGACGAAACTTCTTTCTATCAGCATTTCTTTATTCCAACTATAATGAAGATCCTAGAAAATTAACCGTTAGGTTAATACGACGAAATTCTAATGGTCTTACGTCTTCTTTTTCGGGAGTTTTGGGTCACTACGACGGTTTTCTTCCCGCATGGGTAAACACTGTTAAAGAGTAGTTCGATTTTATTAACCTTCTATCTTGTTTAGATTTTTCTCTTTTTTGCGAATCATCACAATTTTAGATTCAGCCAATAATTATGTTTAATAAATACCTTAACCGAGAAGTGTGCATCAACCAAATTGAGTTTTCGAGCTACACTGCAAACTAGGCTTAACTTAAATCCTTAATGCAGTTTGAAAAACTCAAATGTGCTCAAAAGTTTACAAATTCTAGTTTGTTCGATGTTTTTAAACTCAGGTCAGCTTAACTTGAAAACTCATTATTCCTTGAACTTAGCTCAAATTAACACAACAAGATTTTGTTTTTATTTACAGAAATGAATAAAAATTGGTGGCCTTTGAATTTTCTGAAAATCCTTCAAATAAGTATAAAAAATATCTTCCTTTTAGTATATAAAAACAAAATTAAAAAAAATGTTTGCGGATTGAGAGAATATTTGCTGCTCACATCGAATTTGATACTCGTTGGTACATTCAAATCGACTTATTTTTAACATTTAAACATTTTATTGATTTTAAAATAGTTTGTCGGTGGATTTGGTGTTACGTTTCAAAATATTTGAATACAATTTTTTAGGAATTTAATTATTTAATTTTTCAAATCTTCTAATTTTTATTTGTTGTTTTCTGTGTGTATCAAATTACTGAAAAAGTTCCTTACAAATATTTATTTTGTATGCGATAAAAAACCATCAGCAACGAAATTTTTTATCCGTTCTTAAAATATATATTTACAATACAGACGCAGGGTCCCAGGGCATAAGGTCCTATGTGCAAAATTTTGGATATACATTTTATTCGCTTCACCTTATGCAGGACATGCAGATAAAAACTAGATAAGGACCGAAAATGGAGTTTTCCAACATAGACATAAGTTTTATAGGATACATGTTCGAATTATAAAAAAACTCTTTATTTTTTACAGAAGTACGAAAATATAGGATAAGGAACAACATAAACTTATTTCTATACTAAACAGTAGAAAATTTAGTCAAAGTTATAAACTATGTTGTATGATTAACAATATTTCTTATATCGAAACAATTTTTAGAAAATTGCTTAAAATCGTTAAGAACAAAATTTTAAAAAACTAGACATTATCCAGTAGTCAATTTCATGTCTTTAATTTTTCTGACCTGACTCATGTCTTTTTTGGAAGATTATGATTTCAGATTCTTTTTCTTGATTCAAGAGATAAAAAAGTTAAGCTTGGTTATCATTTGGGATATAAATGTTTTTGTTTTAGGGTATGCGTTGTACTTTTCAGGTTTAGTTCTTCTTTTATTAAAATTCAATTCTTTGGCATTTTCTGAAATAGACATAAATACAGGAAAACATGACCGATTTATTTTTGATCCTGCTCCTTTAGGACTTCTGTAGAACGTGTCTACTTCTAAATGACATATGACTGAAAAATTCGACCGGAAAGAAAGCGAAGATCAAAATACGTAATGTTTGATTTTTGTACCAAAATTTAAAAGAGAAGCTTAGACACGCCTTTCAAACCTATTGCATATTACACATGTTAACCAATCATCATTCTCATCGAAAACAAAAAGTCTTGTAAGTGGCTTATTTTTTCATTTAGTATAGTCCTTCTAAATTTTGGCAGTGAAATAAATTAAACCTGAAAAGGAAATTCATTCTATTTTGCAAAGAAAACTTAAAATCAAATGGTATCGGTTAGCAATTTCGTTGGTTAATTTTGAAGGATGTTTGTAGCCAGATCAAGGATAAGTATAGTTTGTTCAGCTGTACATTTTTTATGTAAACATATGTATGATTGAAAGAATTTATTTTCAAAGCTTGATTCATTTTTTAATTTTACGAAAGACGAAGGTGAAGCAAACTCAGAAAGTAATGTTTTTCGATCCATCGTTATCTTTGCATATTTTACATTTTCTTCCTATGTTGAACAACGTCCGCCAACGTACTTATTACATTTGACACATCATGATTTTTCTATTTTTTCGCATTTTCATTGTTAAATAAGAGAAACTTTAAATTAAGGAATTTAATTTAAATTATAAAATTAATCTGCTTTAACGCCCGAAATGAAATCCTAGCAATACAAATTATATAGATCAACCAAACTTTGGAACCAAGAATGACCTTTAGAGAAACAGAAGTGTTCTTTAATTATGCATGCTTTTTAAAATATTTTTATATTCTAAGACCTCTGTCGCAAAGAAACTTCGAATACATTTTTTAAAAAGTAATGTTATAAGCTCGATTTAAAAAAAAAATATCTCAAACACGTGGTACTTTACAATGCTTTGTGACAATATATGAGACTGCTGTTTAAAGAATTTTGCTTGCTCTAGTTTGTATTTTGCTGCGTAGAAGATATTTTAGTACCCATATCATTTATTCGGAATGATTAAATCAAATGTAAACTGAAAAAATTCTCAAGGTTCTATATGCGTAAGAAATCTGGCTGATATAAATAATTTTGAGGTATGAGAACGGCAATTATTTTTCCTTCCGCTCTTCTATAAATAACCTAATTCAGCAGCTAACGTTAATGAAATTCTTCAAAATCAGTTTCCAGTTCTCCAACCTTATCTCTACTCCTACCTGGAAATCATGAAAATCGTCTTTCTATTATTTATCTGTATGGTGTTTCTCAATTTTAAAAGTAAGTATACATTATGTAACATAATATTGTATAATATTAAAACTAATATTGTATTAACAATATGCTACTCAGAAATGTGATAATTGGAAAATTAACGATTTAGCAGTCTTGAGTTCCTTTGGCTTTTTTCCTAAAATAATAACAAAAATAATATTATCCGACGCGACGTCCCCGGAGTCTTTATTGTGGGTTAATTCGAAAGAATTTAATTTTGCTAAATTTGATTGATTTGTGTGATACTTAGGCAAAAGTATCGACTTTACCAGTGAAGCCCCTCATTTAATTCCTAATCCAAAAAAAAAGAAATTTCCTAATTTATTTTTTTATTTTTCTATTTTAACGGGTGCTCGTTTTGACTTGAAGTTTCCCATGTAAAATGCATGCGGAAAAATCACTTTGTGGAGTTTTTGAAATAATTTTTTAGGGTTTTAAAAAATGTGACGAGAAAGTATAGGGGCTTGTAGACCTGAAAACTTTAATATGTTTATTGTTTTCTACAGATTCAAAAGTTGCAGAGGATTTTTTTAAATCTTCACAAAGTTTTTGCACATGTTCTTTTTCAGTGATGTCTAGAATAATTTCATTAAGCATGATTAAATTAGTATTTTCAAGGAATTTAATCTTTCTTTTGTACAAAAACCTCTACTTTACAGGTAGTGTACAAATGAGATCCCAGTTCTTGTATGTGCACGTTAAAAAATTAATTATGACTTTCCAAATTTATGTAATACAAAATCATACACCAGAATGGAAAGGAAACTATAAACATAAACTACCCGTTTATGAGTTAGGGGCCAAAAACAAAGCGCGCGAATAAATTTTGCGCCACACGCGAAAACATCCCCCCACTCCTTGATCAGATTACGCATAACCTATGATCTGCACAGCAAAAGGTCATAGAACCTTTTTTATTGCAATTTCTATTCTCAATATTTTCACTTCTATTCATTTTTATCTTCCGATCCACCCTTTCGTATATAATAGCCAAAAACCAGTGCTACTACCCGTCTAAGGGATGTTTTTCGAGGCTAGGAGTGTATGCGGCGCCGCGATGATCCGATGGGTAACTTTTTTGGTGTTCATTTCTAAGGCCTTCAGGGATAGAATTATGAACAAAAAAAATTTTCTCTTTTTTTCTGAAAATTGACTTTTTTTGAGCTAATTTCCCCGGACAACTGGACACTCTTTCGATACAGATTTTTTATTTTTAAAATAAACGTAATTTGTTGAAAATATAAATACATTATTTAAACAAATTTAATAACGCAATACATGAAAAAAGAAAAACATAAAAACTTTCATGGAGTCGCAAGATATTGCGTTTGCTCGTTCGGCACGCTGAGTGCCGAACTTGTAACTTGTGACTGAGTAACTGACTGACTGAATAATACGTGCGCCAAGCGTTTTGCCCGTGTCAGGCGCGCCTTCAATTTTGGTCCGATTTGAAATTATTTTTGTATTAAAGTTTATTAAATACTGAAGAGTTTGACGCTTCGAACTTTTGTCTCCTCCATTTATTTATTAATAATGTTTCGACTGAAAGTATGAAAAAAATGAAATTTTCTACATAACAATTGTTTGCGCTTTAATAACTGAGCAGGAAAAAATTATATTGTCTTAAATGAATGTTTAGGTACTCATACATATAAACAATTTGTTTCTGTTGATTTATTAGTGATAAACAATTTTTATGACAAAATTGACAAATAGTCTTACTATCGGTTAAACAAATTTTTTGGTAAAATTGCTACAGATTAAAGCACAGATGATATTTAATTACAAAATTGATTAGAAAGCTTATAATAAACATTGTTATAAATAACTCTTGCAGCAACATATTAAAATTTGAGATTTTTTAAAATTATAATTTTCATCAATCGCCAGATCGACTTCAGGTATTCCATAAAATAATAAATATCTAATAATATATGATAGAATATAAAAATTAAAATTTTTTAGAAACAAATTAGATAAATAAATTCAAAATTTTGGCCCTTTCGCATAAGATTTTTTTTACCCTAAAAATATTTTAATCTAATGGACATAATGGGTACAGATATTCATAAAAAAATGTATCTTTGATAATATTTAGTAAAACATAAAAACTTAAATGTTTATAAACAATTTAGATAACCAAATTTCAAATGTTGGCAGTTTCACTTGGAAAAAGTCGGGTCTTCAGATTGTTATCTTTGACCAAATATTAACAAAGATATACTATATTATTTTGGTCTGATTTTAAATTATTTTCTTAAACTGAAGATCATTAAATTTTGAAGAGCTTGACGCTTCGAACTTTTGTTTCCTCTATTTGTTTATTAACCATTTTTCCACTCAATGTATGGAACAACTGAAATTTACTACGTAAAAATTTCTTAAGCTACATATTAAAGTAGGAATGTCATTTAATCACAAAACTAATTTAAAACATAGAAAAAACATAAAAACATAAAACAATAACCATTGTTATAAACAATTCTTGTCGCAAAATATTAAAATTTAAGATTTTTTCAAATTATAATTTCCTTCAATCCCCAAAAAGAAAATAATAAATATCTGATGATATTTTTTTATACACTGGAAATGTTTTAAGCTGTTTGACAAATAACTGCTAGTCACAAAAATATTTAAAAAGTTATTTTTATTTTAATTATTGTGACAAAATATTTAAACTTAAGGTTTTATTAAATTTAAATTTTCTTTTATGGCCAGAATGGGAACAGATATTCCTAAGGAAATTTATCTTTGATAATTTTTAGTAAAATATAACAACTTAAATATTTATAAACAATTTAGATGAACAAATTCCAAATGTTGGCAGTTTCACTTAGATAAGTCGGGTTTCAGATTATTATATTTTACGAAATAATGTCAAAGCTATATTATTTTCAGGAATTTCTGTACCCATTCTGCCCGTGAAAGAAAATTTAAATTTGATAAAACCTTAAGTTTAAATATTTTGTCACAAAAACTGTTAATAACTGTGGTTATTGTTAATTTTTCTAATATTTTTGTGACTAGCAGTCATTCGTTCGAAAGCTTAAAACATTTCCAGTGTAAAAAAAGGGTTTATGCGAACGACCTGAAGTCGTTCCGATAAGAAGACTATTTTAGTTTTTCCATGTTTTCAATTGAAAAATTATAAGTAAACAAATAGAGGACATAAAAGTTCGTAGCTTAGAATCTAATGCACTTTATTTTTTTTAATTTTAGTAAGACCAAAATTGAAGGCTCTGGACATTTTTGAACGAAAAAAGTGCATTTCCTCCCACTGTGCGGCACGCGTGACACGGCGATGCGCGCTGAGTGCCGAGCGAAAAAAAGAAATAACTTGCGACTCGGTGAAAGTTTTCATGTTTTTCTTTTTTCATGTAATGCATTATAAAATAAATATTGATATTCTATGATAAAAAATTAAAAAGTAGATCGTGAAGCTATATTTATTTTCTTATGTTTAAATAAATTTTTTATATTTTCAACAAATTACGGTTATTGTAAAACAAAAAAATCTGTGTCGCAAGAATATCCAGTTTAAAATTACCATTTCAAAAATGAGAAAAATACATTAAAATAATTAATAGAAAATAATTAATGAACAAATTCATGCAGAAAAGTGTTATTAACAATAACTTTTGTAAAAATTTGCATTTCACCAAACCACTCAAATCGTATTTTTTATTTATACTTGGGAACCGAATAAAGTAATTTCCGCAAAAAGAGATTGAACATCTCTATGATAGCACTGCACAGAACTTTTTTTGCTGCATATTTCTATAGGTCGGCCTCTCAATAAGAAACGGTATTTCTCCAAATTCCCGGCAGAAATACCAATATAGATCTGATAGGGTCCAGATCGAGCAGAATTCGGCCCAAATCGGGCTATCTAAATGGGGCCAGACTCGAAATGAAACGCGAAACCCGATCGGGGCCCAAGTTCAGCGCCTAGAGAGAACCCAGCCTGGCCCACATTAATTTATTCTTAAATATTCCTAATTTAAAGGGATTTTTAAATAAAACAATATTAAAATCGCATATATTACATATCAAACTTAAATTTGAGAATATAAAAATCAGATCATCAAGCAGATCACGATTTAAAAACATTGGAGTTAGTAAGATTAGAAACAAAATATTTTTCAAACAACTTTTTGTATTCATATACCGATTATATCGAATCACCTTAAAATACGTGAAAATAAATATGTTTATGACGTCCCTGTTGATTAAGCTCGTTTTCACATCCAACACACTAAATATTAGTTCGTCTTCTTTTCTTATAAATAAATATCCTCATGTCGAGGTTAGGTTTTATCTTAACATACTTGATTTTACATACTATATTCTACAACACTTCACTCAAGAATATTTTAATTCATAAGATGCCTACGCACTCGTCTTGTGCTCGCTTTTGAAATTTTTTTCACTTATTTTGTCACTTTTTCAATTATTAATTGAAATATTTTTGATTTTTGATACTGTGTATTGAAACTTAGGAGATTTACAATGAACCCACTTTAGGTCCCGAAGTTAATGGGGCGCCATCTACTGTCAAGATGGGCTGTTAGGTCGGGGACTAGAGGGGGCCAAATTTAACATGCAAAAAATTGTGCGCCCGATCTGGGCCCAGTCGGAAATAAGGCAAATATTTGGCAATTTATGCACGGGTTTGGACTCGGAAGCTGCCCCCTGCACGATGCCCTTTCGCTTGCTGAGTAGTGTAACCCGATACCGCATCGTGTTTTATGACTAGTGGAGGGCTAGTGGAGGGGGTACTTCGATTGGCGGAAATGCTTCCTCCCCAGTTTCTTATTGAGAGGCCGAACTGTATTAGCATAAATATCATAAGAAGGCATAAGAACTTTGAGGAAAGTTGCCACAAATAACCCACAACTTACCATAAATGATCTGAATTTCCGGAAATTTATCGGTCATTTATGGTCATTTTCTTTAATTTTTCAGCGAACAAATACTTCATGAATCTTTATTTTTTACAGTATTCGTGTCGGCGCCGGGAATTCCTATAAGACCTATAGCGAGTATTAGTGGTCAGAATGTTAATAATGCAGTCCCGGATCCCGTTACTGGTCGTACTGAACTCGCTCGTTCGGATCTTCCAACTGCAGGCAACTATGTTTCTGTACAATTGCGAGGTAACCATGTTTTTACTGGAGTTCTGCGTAGCGAATCTACAGGAGACACTTTAGTAAACCGCTTTTATGTAAGGTTTACGGATAAAACTTTTTTAATGGCGGATCTCCTTCCACTCGACCCTCGCCAAATTGATGATAGTCCAAATTATCAGTTTGCCCGCTGCTTTATGCAAGTACGCCATGACTTCTATTTATCAGCATATCTCAAGCCTAGCCGTGCGTCAGGTCGACCGCCAAATGTTACAACCGTTATGTTAATACGGCAAAATCATAATGTTGTTCTTAAAGGAAAACCAAAGTACGTTGACGGTTTTCTTCCTGCCTGGGCACGAAATCTTGACTTCTAGTTCGATTCTATTAATTTACGTTTTTGCTTATGATTTTTTATTTTATGTTTAATTATCACATTCCTTAGTTTCCATGAATAATTCTATATAATGATACCATAAGTAAACCGAATATCGTCCTAGTTTATAATCTACCAATTTCTATAGTCTTAGCTTGTCTTTGCCTATATTTATATATTTTGTAATTTCATTGATTAGTGCTTGCAATTATTGTATGCATTGTAATAAAAATTTTCCTTAGAGAGCTACTTGGCCCCAGGTATTTTTTTAAATAAAGATAAACTAAGTAAAATATAACTGATTTATTGTAATCCTATTCCTTTCGGAATTGTTTCACACTAAATTATAGATTTTCTCTGTTCGAAATAATCACGATTAACAATTATTTTCTTACTTTTGTTTGCATAAACATTATTTTTTATGGAATTCTCGAGGAGGAAAAGAAAATTTTGAGATTGAAGAATGGAAAAAACATTATGAGAGTGTTACGGATGGTTGTCGCGGGCTTTTGAATATTATTGTAGGATCAGGAAAACATCCTTCAGTTTTCGAAAACCTAATCGTATAACCATAATGTAAGTTCGATAACTATTTTCAATCCTAAAATTGTATGACTATTTTAAATAGAGACATATTTGAATTATTATATTATATGTGTTGGGGCTGATTTTTGAGGGTGCTGAATATTATGATGGAGTCGAAGAACATAGGCTGTAGTTTTTTAAAGGTGCTGTTTTGTGAAATTAAACTTAATAATATTATTTTAATATTGGGACCATATTTTTGAAATTTCCTTTATGACTTTTTATTTCTATTATTCGAATATATTTCCGCATATTTCAAATTCTTATTTAGAGACCTGAATTATAATTTTCATCGAAGATTCTCCGTTCCAAATCAAAATCATAACTCTTTTCGAAAATTTACCCTGTTAACGCAAAGTTGTATTCCTTTTCGAAAATTTCTTGTTCCAGATCTGGATTATATTTTTTTGTTCGAAAATTTACTTTAATTTTCATTTCAATTTTTCTCAAAATCGGAATTTTGGAAAATTCCCTCTCTAATTCAGATTTTTTATTGTTTGGAAAATTCCCTTTTGCTCTTCTGAATCATCATTTTTTGCGAAAATTCTCTCTTTCAAATCTGAATGATAAATCTTCCTCAGTTTACACATTATTGTGAATTTTCCATATCATGTCGCTTAAATTTTATTCTGTATTCATCAATTATATTCATTCAATAGATTTCAAATTTTACTTAAAATGTTGGACTATCCGCCATCTTCTTTTTTTAATCATTGGAATAGAGTTATTTTCTTTTTAAATGAAAACATTTTGATTTAGAAAATTAAAATTATTTAAGAAATTCTTTTATATTATTTTTTAAATCGTTTATCTTAAATTGTAACGCAGTTTATAAAAAACTAAAACAGTTTATGAAACTTGGGAACAGTTAATAAAAAATTGTTATAAAAAACCAGAGTCGCCCCTGTTGTTCAGAGAAATATTTTTAAATTTGTAGCCTTTAAACATATTCAAAATTTATCCTTCCATTTCAGAACAAATCCATTACTTGGATTCAGGTTTAATTAACAGTGGTTTATTTTATTCCCTGAACGATTCTTTACTGTTTGCAATGTTGTTAGGGGAAAACCTTGGTTTAAAAAGTAGTAAAGTTATGATTAATTATTCACTTCGAAAATCAAAATAAAATCAAATATAGTTAAATTAGATCGAATTAAATTAAAATTTCCTTAATGTTTAAAAAAAAAGTTGTATTAAATAGAAATATCATGAATACGTACAGGAAAAACATGAGCTTCTGGTAATTAAAATCTACTGAAACGTAAACAAATATTTTTGATGAGCCTAGACACGAGACGTGAATAATGAAAGATAAAATAGATCATTTTTACTTATCGAACATCAGAAGATCCATCAGGGACGTTCTGTGTTAAGGGATTCAAAATCTGATGTCTCTGACTTTTAGTTTGATAATTTTAACAGATTTTATCAGGCAGCAGAATTTTTGACCAAAATAGATGAACTCGCAAATAAAAAAACTTACTTTTTTCAAAATTTAATTACTTTATCAACATACTATTTTGCTAAAGCGTCATTTTTTGTTAAACTCAATTATTTTAGTCTAATCATTTGGCTACAAAATTAACTGTTTTCTCAGAAAGTTATCTATTTTGCTCGAAAATTCCACTTGTTTGTTTAACAGTCACATTTTCTTGACTGGAAGTTAATTATTTTCATTGTAAAAGTGTGCTATTATATCTTTTGTCAAAGATTCATCTTTTCCAATTGAAAATTTAATTATTTTGTTACAAATTATACTATTTTGCTAAAGAGTCAAATATTTTTGGTTTTCAAATTATTCCTTTTTATTTAAAAATGTAACAATTATATTTTTTATTTAGAATTAATCTAGTTTGGTTAAAAATTCTACTATTTGATTAAAATTTTAATTATATTTTTGGAAATTCAACTATTTTGATAAAAGACAAATTTTTTTGTCGAAAACTCAAATTTCTTCTTAAAAAGTCGTATTTTTGGATAGAAAATCCGTTTTTTCAGATTAATAATTCATCTTTAATTACAAGTCATCTTTTTTTTAGTTTGAAAATTTATCTTGGACTGTTGAAAATTAATTTTTTTTATTTGAAAAGTTTACTATAATTAGGGTAGCCCTACCCGCGAGAAATGGGAGAAACCCGGAAGATATATAACATTGGAGATTTCTCGTATTACTTGGAAAGCATAGAATTTTTGAAGTGTTTTAGATAATTAAGCTTTAAAGGTTTCCACTGTATCTCGCAATATTAAAAATTCTGAAATTTCGAACGGTGAAAATGAGTCATTTTTTTACAGAAGTCTAAAACATATTAATCTTAAAGGCTTTGAAAGTAAAGTTTTTTCTTCAATTACATTTTGGTGGTTTAGAATTTCCAATTTCACAATACTGTAGTTTCAAATTCCAACTATTCAAATTATCAGGAGAATTCGGCCATTAAACATTTCAAAAGTTCATATTAAAAGCCTTTGATGGTCATTTTTCAGTTAAAAATTTTCGTTGCGAATATTAAGCAATTTTGAATTGCAAAGCGTGATATCCTACAATTTCAAAAATTAAAATCATATTACAGCAATCTACTCGGGTAATAAGAAAAAAATTAATTTTCAATATAATATCTTCAAATTCTTCGATTTCTAGTTGAAGAATTAAACAAATAAAACATTCTACATTGCAAAATATGTGATTGTACAATTTCAAAAATGAATTATAATTTAAAGGAAGATTTAAAATCAACAAATTTTTAATTTAGTGTTAAATAAAAAAAAGAGAAATATTAATCTCTCTAAAACGGATAAATCAGTAATTGAATAGTTTTGAAAATTTTAAATATTTTAGAGTTTTAATTTTGCAATGTAAACTAAATTGGTTGAATTTTGGAAAGTAAAATTAAAAAATTAAAAGTTATTAGTTTTTAAACGATTTAAATTAACTTGAAAGAATTAAAATTTTCAAGGGTTTAAGTGTAACAAAGTTTAAATATCACAAATGTTCGTAATTAAAACTTTTTTTAGTTTTAAATTAAGTTTGCATTCGTTTAAGTTTAAATGTTACGGAGTAGAAACTTTTTCATTTTTAATGTTTCCTATTTAAAATCACAATTTATTTTGCATGTTTTAAAAAGAATTTTAGAAGTTCTGATCCACCAAATATAAAAAATGAAGCCAAATGTAACAAAAAGTTTTTCAGAAGGATGGCATTTCAATAAAATAAATTTTTCTATTAAAATTAATGTAAAAATTGGAATTTTGGCAATAATTTGAGTAAGTTGTGTCCAGTTCTTAGAGACTTTTTTCGAATTATTAATCTGCAGGTTGAAAGTAAAATAAAAACATTTATAATTAGACATTTACTTAATTTTTATTTAACTTCAGAATCCGCTTCATAAAATTAAGAAAATTTCCCTAAAATTCCTAAATGGTAACAAAATTATAAGTTATCGTAACGGAAGGAAGTGAGCAGTTACATATGTGCACTTCTTGCTTCTCGAGCGTGTTCGGCTAGCGGACACCTCGTGAGCAAACCGAGAACCTATCTAACAATAATTTTTTTTAGTCAGGGAATTTTATTGGTTAGGGAAAACTCAGAGATTCAAAAAATAAAAATCGTATCAAATTCAGAGAATTTCTATAACTTTAAATTGTTAAGCAGAGCAAATTTGAATTTTTTTAAATTTTAATTTAAAATTATTTTATTTCGTTTATAAAGAATCCTTGGTTAAAAATGTTACAAGCTTAAGATTTCACTCTGTGAATTATAATATGGTCAGGGAAAATTAAAAATTGGTCAGCGGGAAATTAGATAAAATTAAAACTAAAGTTTTTCTGTAACCCTTTTATAATATTCTTGCTTGTGAATTGTTTGCCTTGTATTTATATTTATTTTTGAGCATTCGAAAATGCGTCCATTACGGTTGAAAATTTAACCAGTTTCATAGCAAATTGACTTATTTTCTAAATTTCATATTTAGATGCTGAAAAGTCAAATTAAAATCTTTTTGGATTGAAAATTTAACTGGTTATCGAAAATTTGTCCTTTTATTAAAAAAATGCATCTATTTTACTAGAAATTTTATATTTCTTTGATGAAAATGAAAAGGTTAGTTTTAAAATTCGAGAATATTTTTCTCATTTACCTGATCTTGAATCATACATAGTCACCTCCGCCAACACAGCATTTTTAAAAGTTCCTGGTACAAAATGAAAACTCAAGAGTTATTTTTGTATATTTACCTAACATATGCTATCTTTCTTTATTCGCTTTACAAATAACTTGAAAAATGATTGTGCACTCACAGTAAGTCAAATACATAACGTAATTCGATAAACCCAAATGCACATACATGATAACATCACGCCCATCATTTTATTTGTAAAACAATTAAAAAGTGTTCTGATTAATTAGTAACTGCAATCACTTAAGTAATTACCATTAATTTCCCAAATTGACTTTATTATAATAAACTCACAAGTTTTGTACTATCACTTTCTCTTTCTCGAGAGGTAGACGAGTTTATTTTTTAATCATTGATGCAAACGTGTTAAAGCTCTAGGTAGTTCTGGAATTACAGAGTGTGCATGTGCGCTTTAAGGCGTTTGTCAACAAGGATGATTTTGGCATCGTAGCGGTCTAGCAAGTCCTACTTTACAGATATTTATTTTTGGATCATACCAATTAAAAAAATCTGCCCGCTGCGCGGGCACATTCTAATCTCGCGCTTCGCTCGAAAGTTTGAGCGCGCCTATGGCGCGCACCTATTGCATCTCGCGCTTCGCGCTCGATTAGGTATTCATCTCGCGCTACGCGCTCGGACACTTTTACC
>JAAAKG020192888.1:7554-24430 GCA_010014905.2 Druon quercuslanigerum
AATAAATTAATTAAATAAAAATAAAAATGGAACAGTTAAATGTTCATCTAAAAACTCTGATAAAAAAGTAACTGAACTACAACAAAAAAATGAATCTTCAACAGAATACTTCAATTTTCAAGCCAAGAAGATGAATTTTCAACAAAGTTGTTAAATTTTCTACCAAAAATGACATATTTTGAATAAAATACATGAATTTTCAACAAAATTATTTAATTTTAAAGCTACAAAGACGAATTATCTACACACATGCATTTTTTTTACTGAAACAGATCAATGTGTAACCAAAAATAGAATAGTTTAATTGTCAGTTTAAAAAAATGTACTTTCAACCAAACATAAAACAAAGAAGACTAATTTTCGTTAAAATTGTTTAACCAACTGGATATTTTATTTCTAAATTGCCATAATCTTCTCTAAATTAAAATCTCCCTGCTGGAACTGGAATACCAATATTTTTATTAATAAAAATACAAATAAACAAAGGGAAAAAACTCTTTAAATATTAAATATTTACAATAATTGCTTACAGAATCGCGAGGAATAGCAACAAATATCAGCTGCGAACGTCGCCCAGTAACGGAACAGCTTCTCTCACAACCCCATTTCTGCACTGCACCGCCTCTCTCGGACAAACCTCGCACTTGTTTGTGCGCCGCGGCGAGCGAAGAATGCACTACGACGGCACGAGTTTCATCGTGAGAAACGCCGGTCACAGCGCCGGTTTCGACGACAACAACCAGCTCAAGGTTTACTAAAATTCAGAAGCTTCGCCAGTTGAATTTTGAATCTTGTCAAGTCCATCCGAGCATCTGGAGGACAACCATTAATAAATTATCATTGTTTGCTTGATTGAAGACTGGATCGCGCCCCTCGCGGTGGAAAAGATAAGCTCGTGTAGGATGGGAATTAAGCAAATGACTTCGTTTCCGGCTGAGCAATCAAGGAGAGAATAAAGGAAAGAGGAAAATTTAGTCATTTGCGGCTCCTCGTAGACTTGCCGATCTTTTTTTACGTTTAGAAATTTAATTGAATTGGGGATTTTTTGCGTGAGGGATTAAATAAAACCTTACCTTTATAGGAAATCTTTGTTTTTATTTTTATTCTTGATCGGAAGAGAGGTCTTCTTTTATTTTTGTACTTGGGGGGAGCAACGCTTGAGCTGTTTTTTGCCTTTTTGGTTCAACTTCTTCCATTTCCATCTCGTCGTCGAAAGTCGAGGCAAGATTGGGATCGTAATTCTCGAGGGGTTCGAAGACTTCTTCTTCCTCGTCGGAGGTGTCCATGTCGAATCCGTCGCCGATCCTTGGACGAACTTTGTTGTATTCTTTTCGTCTGGTAATTCAGAAAATTCGATGGAAATTAGTTCAGATTGGATACTTTAAAAACAGGAATTTAATTGACGGGCCGAGAAACGGGTTAGACGACTAAACTCTCAACCCGTTTTCCCCGTAGTGTTGTGGAAATCCATTTTACCGTGCACCAAAAAAACAACGCTTATGAACTGACTCAAAAGTGACTTCCTAAGACCTAGGGCATCATATTGCCTGTAAACTATGATATTTTGTGTATTTACAAAATCAAAAATATTATTTTTTTCTAAACAAGTGAATTTTTTCAGATAAATCTCAATGAAATTTCTGACATCGTAGTAATTCATCTAAATAAAAAAAATGAAGATACGTTAAAATGGTTTGCCATCATAAACGCGAATACGTTTAAAAACGGATTGAAATTTATTTCAATTTTCCACTTTTTTGGGAGTTAAGATACAATCCAGTTTTTTTTTCTCAAATAATATATTATTTCTAATTATATGTATATTATGTATCATTATATAACTGCTTGTAGTTTTGCAGCAAAAACTATAAAAATTTCTCGAGGATTTGCGATTTGTAATTTTCAATTAGAATAATTTAAATTTTAGTTAAAAATATTACTTTTAACAAAAAAACTAACTTTAGAAAAAAGAATTACATTTTCAAACACAGTGATACATCTTTTAAATCAAATTGGAAATATTTAATTGGAATAGTTGAATTTTTCACTGAAATGATGAATCTTTAACTAGAATAATTGATTTTTTGCCAAAAAGATCAATTTCTACCCAAAAAGACGATTTGTCATCTTAGAAGGATAATTTTTTAAACAGAAATTATTTAAAAAATTGTTTAGTCAAAAATTGAAAGTTCAACCAAAAAGATGAATTTTTTGACTGAAATTAAGGAGTATGCAATTGTCATAACTTTCATCAACTTTCAATTAAAAAATTTTATTTTTAACCCCAAAGGTGAATTTTAAACTAAAAGGACGAATATATAACTGAAATACTTGATTTTTTTAACCGAAAGAAAGAATTTTTATACAAGAAGATTAACTTTCAAAGAAAAAGATGAATATTTACAAAAAAAGTCGATTCTTTAACAAAATAGTCCAATTCTCATTTAAAAAAGACCAGTTTGCAAACAAATTGTTTAACTTTGAACTAGAAATGATCAATTTTCAATTGATAATGGAACAGTTAATTTTTCGGTTAAATTTAATTAATTAATTTTATGCCAAAAAGATTAATTATCTACAAACAAAAGACGAATTTTCCAAAAAGCGAAACTAAATTTTAAATTAAAGCGATGAATCTTCAACAAAAAAAATTAATTTTTAACAAAAGAATTTAACTTGTAACGAGTTAGTTGAATTTTTGACTAAAAACAGATGAATTCGTAACGAACAATGTAATAATTTATATAATAATTCAGAAATATTTCTTCTGTGAAATAATTTAGAAACATTTTTATGTATTTACAAAATCAAAAATAGTATTCTGTGCTCAAAAAATGATTTTTTTTTACATAAATCTCCATGAAAATTTTGTCTTAAAAGTAAGCAATTTATCTGAATAAAAATTTTTATTCTTAAAGTGATTAAAATGAAAACGTTAGTTTCTCCATTATTTAAAAAATCACAAATGGGTCCTCTATGGGGAGGCAAATACATTTGCTAACGGAAAAACTAAATTAAATTTTCTACCAAGAAGCTTAATTTTCTACCGAAAAGTTGGATTTTCATCCAAATTAATTCAGTTTATATGAAAAAAATATAAATTTCTAATCAAAAAAGAAATCACTTAATTTTCAGCAACAAATTTTCGACGAAATTGTTTAATTTTCAATCAGAGAGAGCTGAATTTTCAAATAAAATGATGAAACATGAGCCAAAAAATTAATTTTTAAGGAAATGATTGAATCCTCAACAAAAACCGATTAATAATTCTCAACCAAACACTTGCACTTTTAAACAAACAGATAAAACTTGTACCAAAAAAGATGAATTTTTAAACAAAAATACAAACTTTTCTTTAAATAGTTCAATTTTCAACTAAAATAGTTGAATTTCCAGTTAAAAAATTAATTTTTATGAAAAGAAGAAAGGTTTTTCTACAAAATAGTTAAATTTTCAAACAAAGAAATGAATTTTCAATACAAATTATGAATCTTTAAACAAATAAAAAAAATTATTTTAAAACTAAAAATTAACTTGCAACCAAAAAGTAGGAGTTTTATAGAAAATATATAAATCTTTAATCTAATAGTTGAATTTTTAAACAAGAAGCTTTATTTTCTACAGAAAAAAATGAATTTTTAAACAAAAATAAAAATGTTTCGTTAAATAAATCAATTTCCAACTAGAATAGTTAAATTTTCAGTTCAAAAAATTAATTTTTAACAAAAAACGAAACGGATTTCAACAAAATAGTTTAATTATCAACCAAAGAAATGAATCTTCAATTCAAACTATGCATTTTAATATTAATTTTCTACCCAAAAATACATATTTTCAACCGAATTTATGGATTTTCTACCAAAAAGTTAAAATTTTAATTTGCACAATATACAGGATAAATTCTAAATCCAAAATGGAAGTTAAATTTGTATACAAAAATTCTGATAAAAAAATAACTGAACAGCAACAGAAAACAAATTTTCAACCAAAAAGACGAATTTTTGGAACAAAATAATTGAATTTTCGACGAAAAATGACGAATAAAATGAATTTTCAATTTCAATTATGAATCTTTAAATAAATAAAAAAATGAATTTTGAACAAACAAGTTAAATTGCAACCAAAAAGTAGGAATTGTCTATAATATATATGAATCTTTAATCTAATAGTTGAATTTTCATACAAATTATTGTAGTTTATAATCAACAAAAAAAGTTTTGTAATCAAAAAAGGAATCGTTATTTTTAAAAAATCAAGCAGAAACGTGAATTTTTAACTAAAATGATGAATCATAAAACGAACAAATTAATTTTTAAGAAAATGATCGAATCTTTAACAAAAACAGATTACTAATTTCAAACTAAACACTTTCACTTTTAACCAAAAAGATGAAACTTGTATAAACAAAGATGAATTTTCAAACAAAAATATAAATTTTTCTTTAAATAGTTTAATTTCCAACTAGAATAGTTAAATTTTTAGTTTAAAAAATTATTTTTAACCTAAAAAGAAACGGATTTTAACAAAATAGTTCAATTTTCGAGCAATGAAACGAATTTTAAATTCAAATGATTAATCTTTAAACAAATAAAAAAATTAATTGTGAAGAAAAAAATTAACATGGAACAAAAAATAGGAATTTTTAACGAAATTTTCAACCAAGAAGCTTACTTTTCTACCAAAAATCTTAATTTTCTACTAAAAAGTTGAATTGTTATCCAAATTGTTGAAATTTATAGTAAAAAGATACATTTTTAATAAAAAAAAGTAATCGTTTAAAAAAATTTAATTTCCAAGCAGAAAGGGGAATTTTCAACTAAAATAATGAAACATGAACAAAAAAATTAATTTTTAAGGAAATGATGGATTCCTTAACAAAAACAGATTAATCATCTCAAATCAAACACTTGCACTTTTAAACAAAACGATGAAGCTTCAACCAAAAAAGATAAATTGTTTAAAAAATACCCATTTTTCTCTAAATAGTTTAATTTTTAACTAAAATAGTTAAATCTCCAGTTAAAAAATTAATTTTTACCAAAAAAGGAACGTATTTTAAAAAAATAGTTAAATTTTTCAACAATAGACAACATAATTTGAATCTTTAAACAAATAAAAAAAAAATTTTAAACAAAAATTAACTTGCAACCTAAAAGTTGGAATTTTCTACAGAAAAAATGAATTTTTAAACAAAAATAGAAATGTTTCGTTAAATAGTTCAATTCCCAACTAGAATAGTTAAATTTTCAGTTGAAAAAATTAATTTTTAACAAAAAAAGAAAGAAACAGATTTTTAAAATATAGTTACATTTTCAACAAAAGAAATAAATTTTCATTTTAAATTATAGATCTTTAAACAAATAAAAAAAAATGAATTTTAAACCAAAAATTGAAGTTGCAACCAAAAAATAGGCATTTTCAACAGGATATATGAATCTTCAACAAAAAAATAAATTTTTCTATAAAGAAGATTAATTTTCTACCGAAAAAGGCGACATTTTCAGTGGAATTTTCGAAGCTTCTACTAAAACAAGATACATTTTTTTCAAAATGTGAACTTTATTTATTTATTTTTGCGTCTCAGGCTGGTGTTGCTTTTTCAGATATTGCAAACGAACGCAAAAACTTTATTGTTCATGATTACTTTAATATTTGCTCCTTATTTTTCACTAATTTTTATTCTCAAGTACCATGAAAAATCTATTTTTTCAATACATTTATATTATTGCAATGTGTAATATGAATGGGTATTAAAACATACTTATTGACATTATCTTGTTTTTTTAATTTAAAAAAGTGTGCACCATATAAAAAAAAATAATTTTACTTTCTCTGATGAGAATGTAAAACTAAATAATTTAAAAAAAATTGTAAACATATAGCTGGATTTCTAACTAAAATGATAAATTTCGAACAAAAAAATGATTTTTTAACAAAATAATCGAATCCTCAACAAAAACAGATTATTAATTTCCAACCAAAAAGATGACATTTCTACCAAAAGATGCATTAAAAAAAAATCAAAACCAATAGCTGAATTTTCAACTGAAATAGTTACGTTTTCTGTTAAGAAAATTAATTTTTAATCAAGAAAATAGATTTCAAGAAAATAGTTAAATTTTTAAACTAAGAGATGATTTTCCAACTCAAATTATGAATCTCTAACTAAAAATGAATTTTCAACAAAAGAATTTAACTTCCATCCAAGAAGATAAGTTTGCAATTAAAAAATCACGAATTTTCAACAAAATAAATAAAAGATACATTTTATACAAAAAAAATGTGAATAGTTCAGTTGCCAACGAGAACAATTAAATTTATAGTTAAAAAATTAATTTTTTAAAAACAAAAAAAAAACGGATTTCAACAAAATAGTTACATTTTTAACCAAAGAAATGAATGTTCAATTCAAACTATGAATGTTCAAACAACAAATTAAATTTTTAAGCAAAAATATTAACTTTCTACTGAAAATTGCGACTTTTCAGCAAAATTGTTGAAGTTTCTCCTAAAACAAAATACATTTTTGAATCAAGAAATAAGTAGTTCAACGTTCAGTTAAAAGAAAAATGAAATAAAAAAACGAATTTTCAAAGAAAGCGTTGAATTTTTAACTAAAATGATGAATTTCAAACCAAAAATTAATTTTTAACAAGATGATCGCATCCTCAACTGAAAAAAGATTATTAATTACCACCCAAACATTGGTGTTTTCAACTAAAAAGATAAAATTTCTAACAGAAGATGAACTTTTAACCAAAAACAAAATGTTTGTTTAAAAAAGTTCCATTTTAAACTGAAATAGTTAAGTTTTCAGTTATAAAATTAACCAAAATTGAATCTTTAACAAAAGAATTTAGTATTCATCCAAGAAGATAAACTTTTTAACTAAAAAACGCATTTTCAACAAAATATATAAATCTAAAACCAAAAAAAAAAGTTTTTAAACTAGAAGATTAATTTTAAAAAAAGGCTCATTTTCAGCGAAATTGTTGAAATTTTTACTAAAACAAGATACATTTTTTAATCAAGAAAGAAATAAATCAATTTTCAGTTAAAGAAATAAAATTACAAAAAAAAATTTCAAACAAAAATTATGAATTTTAAAAACACAAAAAATTAATTTTCAAGAAAATGAGTGCATCCTCTATCAAAAATGAACCAAAAATGAATTTTTAATAAAAGAATTTAATTTTCATCCGAGAAGATAAATTTTGAAGTAAAAACACGAATTTTTGAACAAATTATATGAATCTTGAACCAAAAAAATTAATTTTCAAGCAAGAGGATTAATTTTTTAACGAATTTGTTGAAGTTTCTACTAAAACAAGGTACTTTTATTCATAAAAAAAGAAACAGTTCGATTTTCAGTTGAAAAAATATTAATTAAAAAAAAACTAATTTTTAACAAAACTGTTTAATTTTCAACCAAAGAGGTAAATTTTCAACTAAAATTATGAATTCTGAACTAAAATAATTCATTTTTAACAAAATATTTAATCCAAAAACAAAACAGATTAATAAGTTATTATTAAAACAGTTGCATTTTTAACAAAAAAAGAATAAATTTCTAAAAAAAAAAGTATTTTTTAATCAAACACAATTTTTTTTATTAACACTTTTATTGACATTTTTATTAACACTGCAAGAATAATTAAATTATTAGTTAGAAAAATTAATTTTTATCAAAAAAAGTTAATTATTTTTTCATTCATTTCATTTTTTTTTAATAATTTTAAAGCTACAGGAATTCTTCTAAATTCATTTCAATTCTACTGAATAATTTTTTTATTTTCAAATAGTTCTTTTAAATTTCCTATATTTCTTCTACATTTCTTTTTAATTCTTCTGAATTTCTTTCAATCCTACCGAATTCAATTGATTTTTTCTTCATTCTTTAGACTTTTAAATTATCTTCATAACAACTTTTTTAATTTAATTTAATTTTAATTCTACTAAATTTTCTTGAATTTTTTAGAATTCTCTTGAAATTTTGTGAATCCTTTTGAATGTTTTTGAAATTATTCCTGCCATTTACTTGATTTTTCGAATACTTTTGAAATTACTTAGATTTAAGTTAAATGAAAAACTTATATTTGAAAAAAGTTAATTTAATTCTACTTAATTTACGTAAATTCTTTTCAATCATTGATTTCATTTAATTCTTCTGAATTCGTTTCAATTCTACTGCATTCAATATTACTTTCGTTGCATTATTTAGTTTTGAAGAATTTTGGTTAGTTCTATAATTTTTTCGAATTAAAATGAATTTTTGTTTCTTCTTTCGATTCTTTTTTCAATTTACTTGTATTTTTTTGAATTTGCTGGAATTCTATTTAAAATTCTCAAAACTCTTTTTAACTGTTTAACCAGAATTTGTTATTCTCCTGACATTATGTCAATCTTACTGAACGGCATAAAATTTTTTTAATTCTTTTTATATCGTTTGAAATCATTTTAATTCTGCTAAATTAAATTGAATTCTTGTTCATTCTTTAGATTACTTTGAATTTTTTAAATCCACTGAATTCTTTAGAATTCCCAATTTTTATTCTACTAAATTTAATAAAAATTCTGCAAATTCTTTTAATTATTTTGAATTTAATTCAATTCTTTCGTTTCACTGATATTCTTTAGATTCGTTAAAATTCCCCTGAACTCTTCTGAATTCATTTAAATTCTACCGAATACTTTTGATTTTTATAATTCCTATACATTTTTTTTTAATTTCGTGAATATATCCGAATATTTTTAATTCGCCTGAATTGTTTTTATTTCCATTAAATTTCTGTTACTACTTTGGTCGTTTTATATGTTTTTTTATTCATTCCTCTGATTTACTTGAATTAAAAAAAATTTACTACTGAAATTCTGCTGAATTCATTTCAATGCTTCCTAATTGTTTTTGAACGTCCTAAAATTCTTATAAACTTTCTTAAATTCCTTTGATTTCGTTTTAGTTCTACTAAATTTAATTTGCAGTTTTGTTCATTTTTCAGTCTTTAATTTTTTTTAGCTTTCAACATTTAACAAAAATTATTTGAATTCTACGGAATTTCTTGCATTTTTTTCGAATTTACTTGAACTTTTCCCTGACAATTCCAGGTTTTTTCAACTATTTCACGTTGTTTTCAATACAATGTAAAAAAATATTGCACATTTAAAAAGATAGATAAATTTTTTATTAATTAGTTGAACTTTCAACCAAAAACGTTTATTTTCTACTAATATTATGAAATATTAAATTGTAATAATTACATTTTCAGAAAAACAAATTTCAGAAGAAAAAAACTTAAAAAAAAATAGTTAGATTTTCAAAAAAAGTGACATTTTCAAACAAAGTGATGAATTTTCAACTAAAATGATGAATCTTTAACTGGAATAGTTGAATTTTTAACCAAATGAGAATTTTCACCCGCGAAGATTAATTTCTACCAAAACAGACAAAATTTCAACAAAATACATTAATTTTGAACCAAAGAGATGAATTTTTAACTAAAACGGTAGAATATTCAATTGGAATAATTCACTTTTTAAGGGAAAAAAAATTTCAAAGAAAAAAATTAATTAAAAAAATCGTTACATTTTCAAAAAAAGTGATGAGTATTTAACTAAAATTATGAATCTTCCACAAGACTAGTAGAATATGCAAAAATTTCAACCGAAAGATAATTTTCTACCAAAAAAGACGAATTTTTAACAAAATACATTAATTGTCATCTAAAAAAAATAAAATTGTCAACCAAAAGTTGAATTGTTAAATTTTCATTTAAAAAAAATCATTTCCAACAGATTAAGTTTCAGAAAAATACAAATTTCAACAACAAACAATTATTTAAAGAAAAATCGTTACATTTTTAAACAAAGCGATGTATTTTCAACTAAATTAGTGAATCTTTGACTAAAATCATTAATCTTTTAATCAAAAAGATTAATTTTCAATCAAGAAGATTAATTTCTTTCAAAAAGAAGAATTTTCAAGCAAAAAGTTGAACTTTAAATTAAAAAAACATAATTTTGTCACCAAATAGTTAAATTTTTAGCAAAAAATAGAATATTCAGTTTAAAAAATTAACTTTCATCGAAACCCAAAACGAATTTTCAACTAAGCAGCTAAAATGTTCAATAAAAAGAAATAATATTCAGCCAACGAAAAAATTAATCTTAAACAAAATAGCTCATTTTTCAAAGAAATGAACTTAAAATTAAAATTATGAATATTTAACCAAAAAATTAATTTGTAACAGGAGTTTCACTTTCAACCATGTAATTAAATTATCATTCAAAAAATATGAATTCTAAACAAAAAATGTACTAGTTGGTATTTCAAACAAAAAATATTTTAATTTTTCAAAAGCAAATAAATGAATTTTTGACAAAAAAGAACGAATTTTCAACTAAAATAAAGCTTAAATAAATAACGATTTTTATTTCTCAAAACTGCTATTCTTGTTCCGCAAAATTAAATATATTTTTCGAAGCTTCTAAAAGAATGCATGAATTTTCACTTATCAAAGATTTTTCGATCGAAACAAGAAAAAAAATTGAAAGAAACTGTTGAATTTTCAACAAAATATACGAATTTTCAACTAAAAACAATCAAATTTCAACCAAAAATAGAAAAGTTAAACTTGCAGTTAAAAAATTAATTTTAAAACAAACAAAAAACACGAGTTTTCAACAAAATAGTTGAAGACAGTAATATAAAAGTGCATTTGCAAAACGAAGGATCATTCTTATTGCAATTCTATATATCGCAATTTTAAAAAAAGTATAAAGCACACTCTCGAAAAAATTTCCTGACTTAAAAAATAAATTTCCTTGACATTTCCAGGTTTTTCCAGGCATACAAAAATTACCTGACAATTCCTTTCCTCTGAAAAGTGTGAAAATAAGAGAAAAGTTATCAAAAATTCAAAAAAGAATTCATAAATCTTACCCTGAATTTCCTTTTTTCCCATCGGATCTTGATCCTTCACCCTCGTTCGAATAATTTGAGTGCAGAGAGATTTTATTCTTCTCGAGTCTTCGCACATCCTTTAAAATGTCCTGAACGAAATTTTCGTCAAAAAGCTTCAAACTTGAGGCGGATTTTGAATCTCTAGAAGCCGAGGAGACAGAAGTTGTCGCTTGGCGGTACTTTTTTGCAAGATCGCTAACTTCTGCCAAGGGATGACCTTCTTGTGCCAATTCTAAAAGCGCAGGCATCACTGTAAAAGCATTCGAGGGAAGTTGCTTCTGTCTATAATATTTTTCGAGGCCCCACTGTAAATCAAATTTTTTAAAGAGAGAATGCGAGCGCACTCATTTTCTTCTTTCCTTTCCAGCAAATGAAAAGAGATTTAAAAGAATTAAGTGTAATTCGAATCTGGAATTCCCTCAGAATCCAGTTTATGAACCTCCGGAATTCAGAAGGATTCGAAGAGGTTCAACATTTTTAGGATCGATAATAATTTTTGGTAACAGATTTCGCAAATTTTATACAGACACTCGGACGATTTAGTTTAGATCTTGAAAAGAATTTAAAAAAATTGAAAGTCAATTCAAAAAAATTCAAAACAACTTAAGTAAACTCCTGAAGAATCACTGGACAAAAATTAATTTGAATTCATTACGATTTACATGTATTAAAAATAATATAAATGAAAAATAATATAACTAAATAAAATTTAATTTCATTCAGTAGAATGGACAGGATTTCACCAGAAATACAGGAGAATAAGAAAATGGTTTTTGAATTATTTTTTTAATTAAAAAAATTAGTCTATTCAAGAAAATTCAAAAGAATTCAAGGAAATTCAAAAAGAATAAAAAAATTAATTTGAATTCAGTAGAATTGGAATAAATTTAGTAGAATTGAAAATAATTCGGAAGAATTAATTTATTTTAATTTATTAGAAATAACTGACTCACAAGAGGTCAAGGAAATTGTGGAAAATGTATAAAAATTTAGTTGAATTCGAATTAATTCAAATTTGTTATTTACACTTTTATAATAAAAAATATTTTTTTAAGCAGACTTTGCAATTTTTATGTACGTTAGTTCATAAATTTAAATGATTTAGAGTATAAAGAATTCAAGTGAACTCAAAATAATAAAAATAATTAAGAAAAAAGTAATTGAATTAAGTAGAATTGAAAAACTCAGAAGAATTAAAAAAAATTAAAGGTTAATTCCCAAAAATTCAAAACAATTCTATTAAATTCCTAAAGAATATAAATTAAAAATTAAAAAATTATTAAAAAATTAGTTTGAATTCAGTAGAATTGAAATGAATTGAAAAGAATTAATTTATTAGAAATTATTGAATCACAAGAGGTCAAGAGAATTTTCAAAAATGCATTAAAGTTCAGTTGAATTGTAATGAAGTCACAATTTTTATTTGGAATTTAAAAAAATTAAAAAACTGAAGAATAGACAAGAATTGAATTGAATTGAATTCAATCAAAAATTAAAATGAATTTAGAAAAATGTAAGAAAATTTATGAGAATTATAGGAAATTTAAAAGAATTTTTCGAAGAGATTCAACACTTTTAAAATCAAAAATAATTTTTTAAAACATAATTCTCAACTTTTAGGTAGACGTTAATTTATGAATTAAAATGATTTAGAGTATAAAGATTTCGAGTGAATTAAAAAAATCAAAATAATCAACACAAAGAAATTGAATTTAGTAGAGTTGAAAAAATTCAGAAGAATTAAGTAATTCAGGTTAATTAAATAATTTTATTTAAGCTTTAAATTGGATTTAAAGTAAATGAAAGTTAATTCCCAAAATCCAATGAATCAACAAATCTTCATTTAAAATTATTAGAATTGAATTGAGTTCGAAAGAATGCAATTGAATTCTAAACAATTCAAAGAATTAACAAAAATTCAATTTCACTAAGAAGAATTAAAAGGATTTTGGAAGAGATTAAAAAAATGAAAGTATATTATTGAATTTCATAGGATTGAAATAAATGTAGAAAAATAAAAATATTTGGCCTAAAAATTAAAAAAAAAATTAAATAAATTAAAGTCAATCCCTAATAATTAAAAATAATTCAAGCTGATTTTATATAATTGAAAGAATTTATCAAAATTCTATTTAGTTTTTTAGAATTGAAAGTAATTTACAAGAGTTCAAGGAAATTAAAAAAATCATACAAATTCAGTAGAATTGAAATTAATTCATTGTTTTTAAGAATTTACAAAAATTCAATAAGGCTGAAGGATTGTAACAATTAAATTAAAATCAGTATAATTAAAATGGATTTAGAAGAATCAAATAAAAATTAAGAATTCATTTGAATTCAGTAGAATTTCAATAAATTCAGTAAAATTGAAATGAATTCGGAAGAATTAATTTATTTTAATTTTTTAGAAATTAATTATTATTAAGAGATCAAGGGAATTTTGAAAAATGCATAAAAATTCAGTTGACTTGGAATTAAGTCAAATTAGTTATTTGGAATTTAAAAAAAAATCAAAAGTGTGAAGAATGTACAAAAATAAAATTAATTTCAGTAAAATTAAAATGAATTTAGAAAAATATTGGAGAATTATAGGAAATTTAAAAAAAAACTATTTAAAAAAAAATAAAAAAGGCTTCAATTGCATTGAAATAAATTTAAAAGCATTCAACTACTTTTAAAAGAATAAAAAACTCCGGAATTCAGAAGAATTCGAAGAGATTCAATATTGTTAGAATCAAAAATAATTTGTAAGCAGGCGTAAATTCATTATTTCAAATGATTTAGAGTATATATAATTCAAGTGAATTAAAAAAAATTGAGTTCAGCAGAAATAAAAAAATTTAGAAGAATTAAATAAATTAGGCAAATTAAAAAATTTAGGAAAATTAAACAATTTTTTGTAAGCTTAAATATAATTTAAACTACATGAAAATTATATTTCAGAAAATTTTCAACAATCCAAGTTAATTCCAATAGACTCCAAAGAATTAACAAAAGTTCATTTGAATTTAATAGAATTGTATTAATTGAATTCTAAACCATTCAAAAAACTAACAAATATTCAAATGAATTCGGAAGAGTTAATTTACTAGAAATAATTGATTCACAAGAGATCAAGGCAATTTTGAAAAATGCATAAAAATTTACTTGAATTGGAATGAAGTCAATTTTTTTAATTGGAATTTTTAAAAATTCAAAAGACTGAAGAATGGAAAAAATTCAATTGCATTCAATAAAATTTAAATGAATTCAGAAGAATTCAAGTACTTTTAAAAGAACAAAAAACTCCGGAATTCAGAAGTATTTAATTCAGAGTATAGAGAATTCAAGTGAATTAAAAAAAATTGAATTCAGGAGAAATTAAAAAATTCAGAAGAATTAAATAAATTAGGCAAATTAAAAAATTTTATTGAAGCTTTAAATAGAATTTAAAATAATATAAAGTTAAATCCCAAAATTTTGCAACAATCCAAGTAAATTCCAATAGAATCCAAAGAATTTACAAAAATTCATTTGAATTTAGCAGAATTAAAATAAGTTAGAAATATTGCAATTGAATTCTCAACAATTTAAAGAATTAACAAAAATTTAATTGAACTGGGTAGAATTGGAAGGATTTTGGAAGGGATTAAAAATTTTTTAAATATATCATTGAATTTCATAGAATTGACATAAATCCAGAAAAAAAATATTTGGCCTAAAAATTAAAAGGAATTTAAAGAAATTGCTAAGAATTAAAAATAATTCAAACAGATTTAAACAAATTGAATGAATTAATCAAAATTCTATTTAATTTATTAGAATTGAAAGTAATTCACAAGAGTTCAAGAGAATAAAAATAAAAATCATACAAATTCAGCAGAATTGAAATGAATAAATTTTTTTTTAATTTTTTAAAAATTCAATAAGGCTGAATGATTGTAACAATTACATTGAATTCAGTATAATTAACAAATTCAGAATAAATGAATAAAATTTATAAAACAAAGGAAATTCAAAAGTATTTTTTTAATTCAACGGGAATTCAGTAAAATTAAAATAAATTAATTCGAGAAAATTCAAAAGAATTCAAGGAAGTTCAAAAAGAATCCAAAAATTTATTTGAATACAGTAGAATTGGAATAAATTCATCAGAATTGAAATGAATTCGGAAGAATTAATTTATTTTAATTTTAATAAAATTCCTGCATAATGAAATTTCTGAATAACAAAATTCCTAATCAATAAAAGTCCCGAATAATTAAGTTTTAGAATAATAAAAATCCTGAATCGAAAAATTCTCGATTAATAAAATTCCTGAATACCAAAATACCCGAATTGGAAAATTGCCGAAAAATAAAATTCCCGAACAGTTTATAATATTAACGAATTGGAAAATTTCCGAATAATAAAATCCCCGAATTGGAAAATTCCCGAACAGTTTATAATATTCATAAATTGGAAAATTCACGAAAAATTAAATTTTCGATTAATACAAGTCCCAAATCATAAAATTCCCGAATAATGAAGTTTCAGAATAATGAAATTAATTGTCGAATGGGAAAATTCTCGAGTAATAAAATTCCTGAATACTAAAATTCCCGAAGCAGAAAATTTCGAATAATAAAATTTCTAAACAGTTTATAATATTAACGAATTGGAAAATTCCCAAATAATAAAATTCCTGAATACTGAAATTCCCGAATTGGAAAATTCACAAACAGTTTATAATATTAATAAATTGGAAAATTTCCGAAAAATGAAATTCCCAAATAATTAAATTCACAAATAATTAAGTTTCTAAAAATAATAAAATTTCCGAATAACAAAATTCCCGAATAATAAAATTAGCGAATAATAAAATTCCCGAAAAATAAAATTACCGAAAAATCAAATTACCAAATTGGAAAATTGCCAAATAATTAAATTCTCAAATAATAAAATTCCCGGATTATAAAATTCCCGAATTATGAAGTTGACCACAGTTTATAACATTACCGAATTAGCAAATTCCCGAATGATAAAATTCCCGGCAAGTAATAATATTACCGAATTGGAAAATTCTCGAATTATAAAATATCCGAATGGGAAATTTCCCGAATTGTAAAATTGCCGAATTTAAGAAATTAAATTTTTTTTATAAATGTGTTTTATTGATTACAAATACAATAATAAAATTTAAAAAAAAATTTAATGGTTAAATTATCGGAAAATGGAAAATTATTGTTAGAATTTAAAATAACAATAATTTTTAATAAAATAATTCTGGATGACGCATTTTTTAATGTGCATAGTATTTATTTAAAAAAATAAAATTTCATTATTGTATTTGTAACCAATCAAAGATATTTATAAAAAAGAGCAATTGCTTGAATTCTGTAATGTTGCAATTCGGGTATTTTATAATTCAGCAATTTTCTCTCGGGAATTTTATTATTCGGGAATTTTCCCATTCGGTAATTTTTCAATTCAGGAGTTTTACAGTGTCGGGAATTTTATTTTTCGGGATTTTTCAGTCGTCCCGTTTTTAGAATTATTTTTTGAATTTAAAATAACAACACTTGAAAAAAATCATCCACTAATTTATATTTCAATTATTATTGACAATAATTCTAAAAACTTTTAACATTAACGTTTTTTGATAAAGATGGTTTATTATTGTATTTTTAATAAATAAACAACATTTATAAAAAATTAGGGAATTTTCAAGTTCAGTAATATTATAAACTATTCGCGAATTTTCTAATTCGAGAATATTGTTATTCGATTTCATTCCAGTTCGGGAATGTTATTCAAAAATTTTATTATTTGGGAATTTAACAGTTTTTTTAATGTTTCAGTTGTCTTACTTTAAAATTAAAACTATAAAAACATTTAAATATGACCGTACGATCCAAGTAATTTTATTAGATAAAAACTATTTGATGCATATCTTAT
>JAAAKG020192899.1:0-24428 GCA_010014905.2 Druon quercuslanigerum
TGAGTATTCAATGACTTTTTTTTTTATTGCTTTGCAAGTTTACTAGAATATTAATTATTTAAATTATTTCGATTAAAAATTAAAAGTTTACTTTTTTCCTCCGAGTCAATTTGTTCACGGAGTCAACTAAACATTTATATCCGATGACTGTTTCACATGATGCTTAAGAAATTTCCAAAAATATTAGTTATGTAAACAATTTCCATTAGAAATTAAGAGTTTGGCTTTTGTCTTCGAGCCAATTTGTTTACGGAGTCAGTTAAGAATGTAAATCCGATGACTGTTTCACATGATTGCTTCACAAGTTTCCAAGAATATTAATTATTTAAACAATCTCGACTAAAAATGAAGAGATTGGCTTTTTTCCTTCGCGTCAATTTGCTTAAAAAACAATTTACAAAACAATTAAACAATTTCGATTAAAAATTAAGAGTTTGACCTTTTTCCTTCGAGTCAATTACTTTACGGGGTCAAATAAAAATGACTATTCAATGACTTTTTCTTTTGCTGCTTTGCAAATTTACTAGAATATTAATTATTTAAACTATTTCAATTAAAAATTAAGAGTTTACTTTTTATCCGTCGAATCTATTTGTTTGCGGAGTCAACTAAGAATATCTAGCTGATGATTGTATACAATGATGCCTAAAAATGTTTAAGAATGATAATTATTTAAACAATTTCGACTAAAAATTAAGAGATTGTCTTTTATCATTGAGTCAATTTATTTACGGAGTAAACTGAGAATGACTATTCAGTCAATTTTTTCTTTGTTACTTTACAAATTTACAATAAATATTAATTATATAAATAATTTCGTTTAAATTCAAGAGTTTAGATTTTTTCCGTCGAGTCAATTTGTTTACTGAGTCAACTAAAAAGTATACCTGATGACTATTTCACATGATGCTTAAGAAATTTCTAAACATATTAGTTAATTAAACAATTTCGATTAACCATTAAGAGTTTGGCTTTTTTCTACGAGTCAATATGTTTACGGAGTCAACTAAAAATGGTTATTCAATGACTTTTTTTATGCTTGACAAATTTACAAGAATATTAATTATTTAATCTATTTTGATTATTCAATGACCTTTTTCTTTTTTGCTTTGTAAATTTACATGAAATATTAATTATTTAAATAGTTTCGCTTGAAAATTAAGAGTTTGGCTTTTTTCCGTCAAGACAATTTGTTAACGGAGTCAACTAAGAATGTCTTTCCGATGACTATTTCACATGATGCTTAAGAAATTTCCAAAATTAGTAGTTATTTTAACAGTTTCGATTAAAAATTAAGATTTTTGTTTTTTTCTTCGAGTCAATTTCTTTACAAGGTTAACTAAAAATGACTATTCAGTGATTTTTTTCTTTGTTGATTTCTGAATTTACAAGAAATATTAATTATTTAAATAATTTCGATTAAAAATCCACCTGATATGGATCCCACTCCAGATCACTTTAATAATTAAATTTTGTTACAACACGGATCCATGACCGGCATGAGGCTCAAATTAGGCTTAAGTAATGTGTAAGAAAAGCTAGACATTATTGCATGCATTTGTATGAAAGAGTAAAGTAAAGTAACTGTACAACAGGGCTCTCAATACCTATAAGCTGCTGTCAGCATTTAATTTTAAAAATCAGGGACAACAATGTTGTGACATCCTGCCTTGAGTCGTGGAGTCTAGATCTTTCTGGCCTACATAAATTCGGCAAGGATTAATACGGCTACACTAACCACAGGATCATACACAAGAGATTAACAATCGGCTCGTCTTCACCCATCCGCACTACTTCTCACTCCATGCACGGAGTCTTAACCTATACCGACTTCGAACACGCTGCCCTGAATGAAGAGCGGAACTGAATGTCAGAAATCAGTTGCCGCCATCTTGTTAGGCCGGCTCAACATTCACCGGAACTGGTCAAGTCGCATGGGGCCAGTTGTAATACCTTTTACTGGCATTGAGGGCAACGCCTACTGGACGAAGTCGGCAGAATATCGGAAAGGAGGGGAGAAAAGGCGGCAGGACGAGAAGAGACGCCAGTCTAGTGTCGGCCATCGACTGATCGAGCAAGCTGATAAACGAGAAAATTTCCGACCAGGAGACATCGCAGAAGGACTCTTGGTTCCAGGATTCAAGGTAGGCGTCATTTTGTTTCCGAGTTTTCTTCCGTTAGGCGCAGGCGGGTTGTATTGCTCAAACCCGAATCAGATCGAGTGTTATTTATTTATTTATTTTGTGTCTGGGTTCGATATGTGGTGCCTTTAAATTAAGATTGTAATGAGTGTGTTTGATCCTCTCGGAGGCAAAATTTTATGTATACTAAGATCTAGGTTCGGCCGGGTAATGATGCCGAGTCAAAGTTACTTTTATTCAGTTTAAGCAGTTATTAGTGTCTTTCTTTCTTTTTTTCGTGTACGAATTAAATTTTTTTTCTTTATTATTGCGGGGTTCTAAATCCTATTTGTTGGTGCAACCTTTGTGAAAGATTCAAGACCTAGTGTAACGTAAGATCGCTTTTTTTTATTAACTTAATTTCATTAATGTAAACTAATTATTATATAAAATGCTTGTTGTTTGTGACTTTCCTTGCCCTACGTATCCCTCTGCCGGCTAGGTTAGGGAATTTATTTAAAAGATTGTTTACAAGTCCTAAGTTTGTGGTTCGCAGTGATTTGAATTGACGCCTAGAAAGCGTCTGGCGCCTTGCAGGTAATTATTATCTTTGATAAACCATTTAAAAGTTTTAATTTTCTTCGAGGGTGTAGCAAAGCTTCTGATGCTTTCTCTCGTCTTCTTTTCCCAAGGCTAGAGAAGGTGTTAGAGAGTTTAGTTTTTTTCCGTCCAGTCAATTTTTTTTGGAGTCAACTTAGAAGGTACATCCGATGACTGTTTCACAAGATGCTTAAGAAATTTTCATAAATATTAGTTATTTAAACAATTTCGATTAAAAATTAAGAGTTTGCCTTTTTTGAGTTCATTTGTTAACGGATTTATTTAAAAATGACTATTCAAATACTTTTTCTTTGATGGTTTGAATGTTTCCTAGAATATTAACCCATATTAAGCAAATTGACTCTTCGAGTCAATTTGCTTACGGAGTCAATTGAGAATGTATATCCGATGACTCTTTCACATAAAGCTGAACAAATTTCCAAGAATGTTAGTTATTTAAACAATTTCGATAACCAATTAGGAGTTTGGCTTTTTCTGTGAGTCAATATATTTACGGAGTCAACTAAAAATGGTTATTCAATGACTTTTTTTATGCTTGACAAATTTGCAAGAACATGAATTATTTAAACTATTTCGATTAAAAATTAAGAGTTTTTTTTTTTTTTTTCGAGTCAATTTCTTTAAAGGGTCAACTAAAAATGTCTATTCAATTACTTATTTATTTGATGCTTTGAAAATTTACTAGACCATTAATTATTTGAATAATTTCGATAAAAAATTAAGAGTTTGAGTTTTTGCTTCGAGTTCATTTGTTTACGGATTTAACATAAAATGACTATTCAAATACTTTTTCTTTGATGCCTTGTAAATTTACACAAGATATTGATTTTTTTCGACGAATCAATTTGTTTACGGAGTAAACTTTTTGTAACGTTTCCGGTACCGATCGCGAAAGTACTCCTTTGTGTCAAGTGGAGGTTTTTTGGCGTTGGTAAAGGGAATTAGGGTGTGTGCAATCGTTGTCGTTATTACTAGGAAAATAGTCGCGGGGAAAAGGGGGCAAGAGTTAGGTGATTTAGGCGGGAAACGTCACAGAACTTTGGGTGGTAAGATAGGATGCCGTCGACGCGAAGTCCTCAAACTGGCGCCAGAGTAACGAAGACAGTTACTGGCTGTTTATCGCAGTGACAGCAGTGATGAGGAAAGGTCCGATCAGTCGACCAGGGAGGAAGTGTTATCAAGAAAAGATTCAGGGGCGTGCAAACAACGCGGAAGGCCCTCAAACATACAGCGTCTGAAGAAGCTATGCAGCGCAGGCTCGTATATGAGTCTGGATGAATAGCAAAAAAGAGGATAAGAGAAAAAGGGAGGCAGGGGACGATGTGTTAGAAAGGGATAAAAATATCAAGAAAGTGAAAATTAAAAGGAAAACACCAGAAAGAGATAGCGGTGATGGGGGGGTTTTTTAAAAATTAGAAGATCTCATAAAAGGATTTAGAAAAGAAACATGAAAGAAATTGGACGATATGAATAGGGATATGTACAGGCAGGGAAACGAGGTAAGGGGGGAAGTGAAAAAGGTCAGAGAAAAGTAGGAAGAATGTGACAAACGATGGAAGGAGGACAAAAACAAGGTTTGGGGTAAACTAGAGAGCATAGAGAGTAGACACAGAGAGGTGGAGGAACAGAGAAATAGTGAGATGAAACAGTTGGAAGAACGGTTAAATAAAATAACGTAGTGGTTAAAGGGTTGAAAGTGGAGAGTGAAACAGGCGAAGTGTAAATAAAAAATCTCTTGAGAGACATTAGAGTGCAGGTAAGCGTAGCTGGAGTTAGGCGAAAAGGAGGGACGAAGGAAGGAAAAGAAGGAATGGTTCTAGTAAAACTGGGAAGTGCAGAGGAGAAAAAGAAAATTATAGAGGGGAAAAAATTATTGAGATTAAGAAGGGAAAGAATTGAGGAAGATCTGACATGAAGGGAGAGAATAAGAAGTTGGCAAATAGAGCAGAGGGCTTGGGTAGAGAGAAAAAAGAAGCATATGGTATGGATAGGGAGAGACAGGTTATGGATTAATGGGGAGGAATGGTGCTGGGACGAAGAATTAGAAAAGATAAAGAAAAAAGGAAAAAGTTTGGAGAAAGATAGGGGGAAGGAAAAGAAAAAGAATCTAGAGAAAAACAGAGGGGTTTCCAATCGACAAAGGGGGGGGGGTGAGGACGAAAGAAAACGGAAGGGAAAAGAGAAACGTGAAAATAGCTTTCTGGAATGTGTCAGGTTTGAAGAATAAGAATGCATGATTTTGGTGGAAGTTAGAAAAGTGGGATGTGATTATAATGAGTGAAACCTGGGCCGCTGAGAAGGACTAGAAGGAGATAAAAAGGCTATTGCCGAAAGGTTATCTATGGACAATGCAAGGGGTGAGAAAAGAATTAGCAGTAAAAGATAGAAAAGATGGCGATGGTGAGGGAAAGGATGCAACAATGATATTAAGGATTACAGTTGGAAAAGTTACAATAGCGGTGGTTTCTGTATACAGAAGAAGAGGGGAAGAGGAAGACTAGAGGGAAGTAAGTAGGTGGATGGAGGAAAAGAAGGAAGAATTGCTTTTGATAGGAGGGGACTTAAATGCATGGATAGAGGGAAAAGAAAGAATGTAAATAAAGAAATAGAAATGGAGGAATAGACGGATTATTTCAAGGGTCTATTAGGGGGAGAGCAAAATAAGACGAAAGGGGAAGAAAGAAGGATAGTCCAAGGAGAGGTGGAGAAAGGGAATGAAATAACAAGACCAGAAGTGGATGAGGCAATAGATAGGCTAAAAAGAAATAAGGCAAAAGGAGAAGGTGGAATGGAGAACAAAGCGATAAAGTATGGTAGAGAAGGAGTTAGGGATGGGATGTGGAAGATCAGCAACAAGGTCTGGAAATGAGATGGTGGGCCGGAAGAGTGGATGACAGAACTGGTGGTAGAGTCAGGTAGAACAAAAGGAAAGTATCCCACATAATCATACAGGATTTATAAAAGGGATGGATCTACGTACTTAACTACTTAGTTAAAAGAAATGTAGGAAGAAATAGAGGCAAACTAGTCGCTTTGTTCGCAGATTTCAAAGCAGCGTTTGACTCAGTGAACAAAGAAGTACTATGGCAGGCAATGAAAGAGAGGGGGATAGAGGAAAAGTTGGTTGAGAGGATAAAAGAAATATTTAGTGAAACCTTGAGTAGGGTGAAGATAGGAAAGAAAAGAGGGCAGGTTGTCTGGACAGGGAGAGGTCTAAGGCAAGGGTGCCTGTTGAATCCGTTACTATTTAATATGCTGCTAGCTGACTTAGAGGAGAAGCTAAAGGAGAAAGGAAAAGGAGGAAGGGCTTTGGGAAATAGCAAACTATGCTCTCTAGCATATGCGAATGATGTAGTTCTGTTAGCAGATAATTAGAACGAGATGAACCTAATGATGAGAATCTTCGAAGAGTATGTGGGAGTAAAACATTTGACGGTGAACGTAGATAAGACAAAGGTGATGTGCTTTAGAAATAAAAAGAGGAAAATGAACGGACAAAAAGTGGAAGTTGTGGAGGAGTTCTGTCATCTAGGTTTTTGGTTTAAGGCAGAAGGGGGAAAGGAGCTGCAGGTGAGGAAAATAATTAAATGTGCGAGTAAAGTGATGGGCCAAGTATGGGGTATAGGGAAGAGAAGGTTCAAGGACGATTGGAGGATGAGGGTCTGGTTGTTTGATACGTTGGCCTGGGCGGTGTTGTGTTATGGAGTAGAGATCTGGGGATGAAAGGAACATAGGAAAATTGAGAGCATGCATGAGCGATTTTTGAGATGGGTAATAGGGCTTAGCTGAAGTTAGCTGGTTTAAAGACAAGCTAAAAAAGAGAAAGTAAAACACAATAACACGACCATGTTTGGGCGAAATTCGAAAGAATGAGGCGAGAGGCAAATTGGGGAAATTCAAAATGGGAGGAAGAAAGGAGAAAAATGAGAAGTGTTTGTAATATACGAGAAGGGGTTATGGAATGGCAGGAAATAGAGTTAGAGCTATTAGTAAAACAAGGAGAAGAGAGATGGACAAAGATTATGGATTCTAGGTACAAAAAATGGTATATGATGGCAAAAGGGTTGACGGAACCAGAATATCTGCAAAAAACAAAAAAGGAAGAAAAATGGAGTAGAGTTGTAAGGTTAAGAATGGGAGAAGGAGTGAGAGCATGCAGATATTGGATGGATGAAGAGGAGAACCTATGTAGATTATGTGGATACGAAATGGAGTTATGAGTGCATGTATTAGAGAGATGTACAGGAGAGGAAGATGGACAGTTGAGTGTGGATGAGTGTGTGAAAATATTAGTTATTTTAACAGTTTGGATTAAAAATTGAGATTTTCGTTTTTTTCTTCGAGTCAATTTCCTTATAAGGTCAACTAAAAATGACTATTCAGTGAATTTTTTCTTTGTTGCTTTGTAAATTAACAAGAAATATTAATTATTTAAATAATTTCGATTAAAAATTAGGAGTTTAGTCTTTTTTCGTCAAGTCAATTTGTTTACGGAGTCAAATAAAAATTTATAACCGGTGACTTTTTCACATGATGGTTAAGAAATTTCTTAAAATATTAGTTATTTAAACAATTCCGATTAAAAATTAAGAGTTTGGCTTTTTTCCGTCGAAACAATTTGTATACGAAGTGAACTAAAAATGTAAGCGAACTAGGCGCGACGACGTTTAGTGTCAGGCTCTTCTCATTGTCGTCGTGAGACAAGAAATCAGGGATTCTGCAGGTCAGCGTGCTCAAGAGGTTGTGGTCAGAAGCCAAGTGCTTTTCCCTCCATTTTAACCCACCTAAGCTTTGCGAAAATTAGGAAGGCTGAAAAATTTCCCTCATCAAGGCGCACTCGTTAGGCACTCGTGTGAAGACTTGATAGTTTTGTTGGTGAGCTGGTGAGGCTCTCGGATCACCCAAGACGGTGTATACCGGATTATCAACCCGTCCAAAATACGGGAGTTAATTCAGTGGCACAGCAGGGCGTTTCGATGCGGAGGGAGTCACCATCACGCTAACGATGGTCTGTTCATTGCTTTTAATAAGAAGGGAAATCATTGTTTCTTCAACCCGATTCATATTGGGAAATCAAACAGTGAGAGACCTGTATTGTTAAGGGAAGTCTGGATTGACCATCCTTACGCTTGGGGGGAATCTCAGGTCCTGGGATTAGAAAAATCCTCAATTAAATACCGGGGCTTCTCCACCAAGTGAAGATATTTCACAACAATTTGCACGAGACTTCCTGATCCTTCCTGAGGTATAAAAAGGGGAAAAAGGACTAGTCATAGGAACGGGAATTACGCAGCCACGCAGGGCATGCCAAACACTCGACATTAAGCGATATTAGAAAAGAGTGGCTACAGATAATGATAAATCTAAAACACTGACTTGCTTAACTAATTCAGAGGCAATCGCTTTTCTGTTCTCGCTTCTGGGATCCGTTTTCTTTTCTTTTCAAATTTAGTTATAATAATTTGAATACACTTAGATTGATCAGCAAAATGAATATTGGAAGTATTGATGCAAGAATCGATCCTGAATTGAGGGACAATTATATCTCAAAGGAATTTTTAATTGATAACTATTTCTAGGGGTTAAGGCTAGTCAAAAGTGAAGTAGAATTCTATGATCATTGGAAACCTCAGCTAGTAAAAAGCATTTCTTTTCTTTTAGTAATCAATAATCGAGCTTTACGTTTCAAGTTTATCGTCCTTCCAGGATTGGTACCAACGTGCATACTTGGTACCAATTTCCTGACGAGGACATAGCAAATTGTCGACCTAACCAAATCCTTTTTAACTCGAATGAAAAGGTATAAAAGATCGATACATTTATATTCTAAAATCAAACTTTATGCAGAATAAAATGTCAAGTCAGATTCAGGCGTCGAATTACTTTAAAATGAACATAAGCATTTACAACATACAAAATCTACATACAAAGATAATTAAGTATGTTACAACTGGTACCCCTGGTGGGACGCAGAACTTCTTGAAAGAGAGGAGAATTGCAAGTTTCGACAATTTAAAATCGCGAATAAAAAAATGAAAAATTAATTACGAAGCAGGTGTTCGGTCAAATAAAGAGCGCGTAACACGCAATGAGAAATTAATTGAATATTGTTTGCATTACAGTAGAGCAAAACAAACACATTAACCTTTCTAAATCGAAACAGGTTAGCAAGGATAAATAAATTTAATAATACAGAAGTAAAATTTATTTATATTAGAAACAGAGATAATTAACTCTTAACTTCGAATTAAAAATATTTTCGCAGGCCATGTCGAAATCAAATTTAAAATCCACATCACGATTTATTTTATAATAAAGATTTCAAACTTGTTCTAACAATTCAATTTGAAACTCGGTTATTAGAATAATTAATTAAATCTCAAAAACAATAAGGAACAAAATTTTGTTTGTTTTAAAAGTAAAATTAATTTTTCAAAATGGCAGTTAAACGACCATCCGAAATGCACACCCAAGGGAAAGGGGGGAAAGCAATTAGGCTATCTGAATCCGTCTTAGAAAACAGCCAAAGGTTGGTAATCGACGAACCTATCAATGAATTTGATCGCAAAGAATCGCAAATGAGTAGCGATATAGGTACAAACCAAGATAATTTAGATGAGCACGATGGATCGAAAGTAAATCCGAACGAAAAAACATATGATGTAAACATTGCAAACCAAGCAACAATGCAAAATGAACAAAAAATTAACGAACCCCTATCGGTTGTTGCCACCGTGAATTCTTGAGCATTTTTTCTTCATTTTTCTTGACTAAATCATATACACTGTTTTGATTTGTCAATGTCTCATCAGCTTTGGCTTGTAGATTTCTCATACTGCACATAATAATGTTGAATTTTTCATTATCCAGTTGTTGTTGCTGTTGAGTGAAATAGACATGGCGAAATAAAATTTAAAATCCACATCATGATTTATTTTAGAATAAACATTTCAACCTTGTTCTAACCAGTGGCGTAGAAATATTGAAAATGGGGTATACAAGCGAGAAAGTAATGGTTGGCAAAATGTAAACTTTCAAAACGGGCAACAATTGGATGAGGAAAAATTCAACATCATTATGTGCGGTATAAGTAATCTACAAGCGAGGGTTGATGAGACATTGACAAATCAAAATAGTGTATATGATTTAGTCAAGGAAAATCAAGATGAAAATGCTCAAAGTTCACGGTGGTTCACGATCGCATTGATTTTTTTTGCTAAGAATTTAACGGAAAATATACATAGAAAAGTAAGTAGTTTGAATGAGAGATGCGAAGCACAGGCCAAATATCTGGAAGAGAGTATCACTGACGTCGAACAAAAAGTCAATACACTAACGAAAGCTAGCGAAGAAATACATAAAACTCAACCCGACTTACTAGTCGCCAATATGCAAAATATGAAGCGTTTACAGGACATTGAGGAACAATAAATCAGTTCAGAAATACGCGTAGCCCGAAATTCAGGGCCGGCCCTTGCTAAAGCGCTCTGGTTAAAAAATTATCCAGTCCCAAAATTCGAAGGTACTAGTCGCGAGCGCCCTATGACCTTTTTAAACGACTTCGATCAATATATAAGGGAAGTCGACGTCATAAAAATGATTTTCCATTTGTAGTCAAATCCTGTCTAGAAGGAATGGCCAGAGAATGTTGGAATGTGGTCCGGGACAATATTAGCGATAATATTATATCTTTCAAACCAAAATTCATCAAAAAGTTCTGCATTGATGATATTAGATTCAAAATTGGAAAAGATTTGCAGTACGGTTATTACATTCTGGGAAAACTGACAAGATCAGAATACGCGTTTATAATGATTAATAATTCAAGGGAACTCATTCCTCCTCCCTCTGAAGATGAAATAATACAAAGTTTAGCCAGACACTTTGAAGAGGCAGTAAGGGCCGCATTTATAATAAGAAACATGAAAACTTGCGATAAATTTATCGAGTTTTTGGAAACGTTGGACCAAGCAGGGCCATTAAATCGACGGGAACATTATTCACCACGTGAAAACTGCACATAAAAATAAAACTATTATGAGGGTTTTCAACATTCTAATCGTAATGATCGAAATAATTTTTTTGAAAATAATAGATACAAAAACCAGAATTATCCACGCGAATACGAAAATACGTTAAGTCTTGAGAACGATCAGCGAGGATCAAATCTTAAAAACATAAATCTAAATACCAAAATAATTATCAAGATGGGAATCGCGACTACGATCGACAAAATCGGTATGACCATCAGAATCATGGTTTTTTTAATCGGGGAACATATGAGGACAGGAAACGGGGGTTTAAAAATCGAGAGAACATGGGGTCTTACAACAACACGCGCCGCGAAGAACAAGCCTACCAATATGAAAATCCTCAACGTAGAACAATAGATAATCGAAATTCAAATTATGGTGCGTTCGCTGATCGCCCTCATAAATATCGTAATAATAATGGTCAATGGTGCAATGATCCTAACTGCAATAACGCAAACAGTTCTGAAAATACTAACTATCGGTATGTGAGAGATCAGAAACCCTTAGGCGGAATTTTAGAAAATGGGGTATACAAACGAGAAAGTAGTGGTTCGCAAAATTTAAACTTTCGAAATGGGCAACAAGAACCTAGAATTTATAGAAAAAATGTAAGCGAAGTACGCAGGCAAAATAAAAGAACCAACAATAGCTATCGAAAGAAGCACATTCGCAGTATAGAAAAACCAGTCGAAAATGAAGAATTTGTAATAAACCACGACGACTCAAGAAACGCTCGAGCCTCGATTTGATAGAAAAGAACGCGATAGAGGCAGATTCGGGCCAAATCAGTCAAGAAAACCTCTCTCACTAGACATGCGAAGCGATTTATTAGAAAATGAAGATAGAGTTTTGAGAAACCTCGACAAGTGTCCAGCAATGCACGTCAAGGTACAAAATATAAATACGAAAGCCTTGATCGATACGGGCAGTGAAGTAACATATATTTCGGAAACATTTTTTGAAAACAATTTTGAAAAATTTAAGAAGTGCGAATTGTTGCCAATTGTTGGAACAAATATAGTAGGAGCTACTCGAGCAAAACCTGTGAAATTGAAGCAGGAAGTATATGAAAATTTTAAAATGGACACATGGAAGGGAGACTATGTATTTTTGATAGTACCTAAAGTGAATAAGGAATGCATAATTGGGGTAGATTTTTTGAAAAGATTAAGAAGTAAAATTGACTTCGATGAAAATACAATAGAATTAAGAGATAAAGAAAAAATCATAAAGGTAAATTTTTTTGACGAAAATTCCAAACAAATAAAGCTAATATTTGAAACTGAAAATTCTCAAAAAGAAAAATATTGAAATTGTTTTGTAAAATGTTTTACGGTAGAATAAATCCATCCTAACGTCATAAAAGAAATTTATCATCTGGAAAATTATGATAATATCCAGAATGAATTTGCATTGCTTGATGATGAAATTAAAAAAAAATAGCTCAATGCACGTTACTATACCCAGAAGAAAAAGAAATGTTATACAAACTAATTCAGCGATACAAAAATGTTTTCTCAACAAAAAACCGGGTAGGATTTCGGTGTATAAACACGAACTACAAATCGACAACGAAAGACCGTCTTTAATTAGGAGTTATCCTGTACCAATGTTTCTTAGGGACAAGATGAACATAGAAATCGAAAATTTACTTAAGTTAGGAAGCATCCAGAGATAAAATGGCGCATATATAAATCCATTGGTAATCACCACAAAAAAGATGGATCTATCCGCATATGTTTACATGCGCGAAAGTTAAATGAAATAATGACAAACGACTATGAATGCGCAGAACCTACCGAGGTCCTTTTTCAAAGATGTACGGGAACTAAAGTTATGTCCACTCTTAATCTAGTTAGCAGCTTCTGGCAGGTGCCGCTACACCTAAACTCTGTGAATTATACTGCGTGTTTACACGAAGGAAAGTGTTACGAATTCCGCGTTACTCCTTTCGGACTGAAAACGAGTACGGCGGCATTTGTAAGGGCACTGGACTTAATATTAAGAGGTCTCGGAAATTTTATAATTACTTTCGTTGGTGACATTCTATGTACGTCACAGAATACTTCTCAACATCTGGACCACTTGGAAATTCTTTTTCAGCGCCTGCAGGATCATAACGTGACCATTAATTTCAAAAAATCACAATTTTTCGTCCTGAACTAAAATTTCTGGGGCATATACTAACCCCCGTGGGAATAAAACCCGACCCGGAAAAAATTAAGGTAATTCATGAATTTCCAACGCCAAGGAATTTGAAGGAATTAAGAGGATTCTTGGGACTGATCAATTACTACACTAAATTTACTAAAGAGCATGCGCAGGAAATAGTACCCCTCCTCGAACTGTTACGAGTAAGAAATAAATGGATATCGGATTTGGAAAAAGAAGATGCATTCAAGAAAGTCAAAGGGTTATTCTGTAGTTTCGTTATCCTCACATATCCTGATTTAAGCAAGCCCTTCTAAATTATCATACTACACCACAGAAAAGGAGCTTCTAGCTATCGGGTGGGCTCTGATGAAATTTGGATCGTACGTGGTGGGTGCTAAATTAATAATCCGTACGGATCATAAGGCACTCACATTTCTTAAAACCTGCAAATTGGTAAGCGGAAGACTCACTCGATGGATCTTGGCGATCCAAGATTATTGGTTCGAAATACATGTTGAAGGAAAGAGCAACATAGTTGCCGATATTTTAAGCAGAATGCCATCTCATGAATCAGGATATCCGTTCGATTTGAATGAAGGGAAAATCATCCTATATGCATTAGCAAGAAGACCCTCTTCCGAACTACAAAAGCGATTAAAAAACTTTATTCAAGAGCAAAAACAAAATCGCCTCCTAAAGGAAAGATTTAAAAAAATTCAAGAGGGAAAGATAAAAAAATTCGAGATCTACGAAAATCTAATCTATCTAAAAACTAAAGCAGGAAAAAAACTTTGTCTAACAAGAAACATTATTTACAATATTATAGACGAATGTCATGAATTATATGCTCATGTAGGTTCTCAAAGAGTCTTCAGGATGTTAAATAAATATTTCTATTCTCCTCATTTTGCTAAAACAATTAGAAGAAGATTAGAAAGTTGTGACTCGTGTCAAAAAAACAGGGTCACCAACCAAACCTGCTATGCAGAAATGAGAAACTACACTACAAAAAAACTAGGAGGAATTCTTTCAATTGATTTTTATGGACCTCTTCGAGCTTCCAAAGGTGGTTTCAAGTATATTCTGTCTACAGTAGACGCTTTTAGCAAATACGTAACACTGCACCCAATAAGAAGGAGCACAGCAAATTATATTCTCATCAATTCGGCATCCACAAAGCAACATTGTTGAAAGAATCCACCGGGAACTATCGAGATTTTTCAGAACTCTAATAAAAGATCAACATAACACGTGGTGGAAATGAATAAGAATTATCAAGAATTGCATGAATGAAGCTCATCATGAAACAACGGAGTTTACCTCAATCTAAATCCAGCTAAACAAAAAACCAAAAAGTGCATGGGAAAATTGGCTAAAGCCGCCTTCATTAACCCCCAATATTGGTTACGAAAGAAAAATTGAAATGACCCAAGAACTGCATCACCCGCAAAGCAAAAAAAAAGAGCGGATGCATTTAATCGGACTCACAAGACTACTAAACTAAAAGTCGGTGATAACGTCCCACTAAAAATGTTAAACAGATCAGATAAAGGAAATAAGATCCTAGCAAAATTTTTGCAGATATGCGACGGACCGTTCGAGATAAAAAAGGAAATAAAACTGGGCACGTTTATTCGATGAATGCGACAAATATTAAAACTTATAACCTAGGATAACAAACAATTTTTAATTACGCACAAACACATATATATACATTATCAACTCAGAACCACAAATAAAACGCACCTTACAAAAAAATACACCGGTCAAAATTTTTCAAATTTTTTTTCCAATTTCTTCTTCACTCGCTGCATTCGATCAAGAGGGCAAGAAACTAACAACTCAGTGACCGTCTTTTTGACATTCGAAAGTAAATATCTCCTTTGCATTTTATTAAACGAACAAATTTTTCAAAAACTTGAAATATTTCTTCGTTTAGGGGGGCATTGAAACGGTTCAATATAGATAAATAAGCTATATTTATCACAGTAGGGCGTTTCAAGGCGGAGGGAGTCACCATCACGCTAACGGTGGTCTGTTCATTGCTTTTCATAAGAAAGGAAATCATTGGAAGCCTGGATTCAATATCCTGAAGCTTGGAGGAGAATCTCAGGTCCTAGAATTAGAAAAATCCTCGATTCAATATCGGGGTTTCTCCACCAAGTGAAACGGACATTGAAAGGTAGAATACATGAATGAGTACCACTAAGACTCTATCCGTCAAATATTTAGCCCATAAGTCTCGTTCAGCAAATATTGCACAACAATTTGCACGAGACCGAGTCCTTCTTATTGATTCACAATAAAATCGGTTCCTGATCCTTCCTGAAGTATAAAAAGGAGAAAAAGGACTAGTGATAGGAACAAAAATAGGAACGGGAATTACGCAGCCACGCAAGGGATGCCAAACACTCGACATTAAGCGATATTAGAAAAAAATTGGCTATAGATAATAATAAATTCAAAACACTGATTTGCTCAACTAATTCAGAGACAATCGCTTTTCTGTTCTCGCTTCTGGGATCCCTTTTCTTTTCTTTTTAAATTTAGTTAGAGTAATTTGAACACACTTAGATTGATCAGCAAAATGAACACTGGAAGTCTTGATGTAAGAATCGATCCGGAATTGAGGGAAAATTATATCTCAAGGGAATTTTTAATTGATAACTATTTCAACATCAAGGAGTTAAGGCTAGTCAAAAGTGAAGTAGAATTCTATGATAATTGGAAACCTCAGCTAGTAAAAAGGGTTTATTTTCTTTTAGTAATCAATAATCGAGCTTTACGTTTCAAGTTTATCGTCCTTCCAGGATTGGTACCAACGTGCATACTTGGTACCAATTTCCTGATAAGGACATAGTAAATTGTCGACCTAACCAAATCCTTTTTAACTCGAATGAAAAGGAATAAAAGATCGATACATTTATATTCTAAAATCAAACTGTATGCGGAATAAATTTTAAGTGCCAGATTTAGGCGTCAAATTACTTCAAAATGAACAAAAGAATTTACAACATACAAAATCTACATACAAAGATAATTAAGCATTTTACACTGTATACCATGATGCTTAAAAATTTTCAAGAATAATAATGATTTAAACAATTTCGACTTAAAATTAAGACATTTTTTTTCATTAAGTCAATTTGCTCACGGAGTAAACTAAAAAGCACTATTCAATCAATTTTTTCTTTGATACTTTGCAAATTTACAAGAATATTAATTTTTTAACAGTTTCGATTAGAAATTAAGATTTTTGGGTTTTTCCTTGAGTCAGTTTCTTTACAGGGTCAACGAAAAATGACTATTCAATGATTTCATGTTTAGTTTTTTTCCGTCAAGTCACTTTGTCTATGGAGTCAACTAAAAAAGTATATCCGATAACTGTTTCACATTATGCTTAAAAAATTTCCAAAAATATTATTTACTTTAACAATGTCGATTAAAAATTAAGAGTTTAGTCTTTTTCCGTCGAGTCAATTTGTTTACGGAGTCAAATAATAATTTATATCCGATGACTGTTTATCAAAATGTTTAGATGTTTCCCAGATTGATAATTATTTAAGCAATTTCGACTAAAAATTAGGAGTTTTTTTCTACAAGTCAATTTGTTTACGGAGTAAACTAAGAATGACTATTCAATCAATTTTTTATTTAATACTTTGCAAATTTACAAGAAATATTAATTATTTAAATAATTTCGATTATATTTAAGAGTTTAGTTTTCTCCGTCGAGTCAATTTCTTTACAGAGTAAACTAAAAATGCATATCCGATGACTGTTTCACATGATGCTTAAGAAATTTCCAAAAATATAAGTTATTTAAACAATTTCGATTAAAAATTAAGAGTTTGGCTTTTTTCCTCGAGTCAATTTCTTCAGGAGATCAACTAAAAATGACTATTCAATTACTTTTTTCTTTGATGCTTTGTAAATTTACAAGAAATATTAATTATTTAAATAATTTCGAATAAAAATTAAGAGTTTAGTTTTTTGCCGTCGAGTCTATTTGTTTACGGAGTCAACTAAGAACTTATATCCGATTACTGTTTCACATTACGCTTAAGCAATTTCTATAAATATTAGTAATTTAAACAATTTCGATTACAAATAAGAGTTTGGCTTTTTTTCTTCGGGTCTATTTGTTATCGGATTTAAGTTAAAATGGCTATTCAAATACTTTTTCTTTGATGCTTTAAATGTTTCCTAGAATATTAACCATTTAAACAATGTCGATTCAAAAATACGAGTTTTATCTTCTTTCTTTGAGTCAATTTGCTTACGGAGTCAACTAAGAAGGTATATCCTAAGACTGTTTCACGTGATGCCCAAAAAAATTCCAATAATATTAGTTATTTAAACAATATCGATTAAAAATTAAGAGTTTGGCTTTTTTCCTCGAGTCAATTTCTTCAGGGGATCGACTAAAAATGACTATTCAATGACTTCTTTCTGTGTTTCTTTGTAAATGTACAAGAAATATTAATTATTAAAACACTTTCGATTAAAAGTTAAGAGTTTGTATTTTTTTCTTAGAGTCACTTTGTTTACGGAGTCCACTACGAATGTCTGAAGATGAAGATCTTTCCAGCTAACTAATTTTTGCCGAAGAAATTGCATACGTCTTGAATGTTCTCGAAAAAAGGCGGATTTCAGAATTTCTTTCGACTGAATCATTTAATTCAAAATTCAAGTTATGGCTGCACAATGAACAAAATAGGCATAAAGCTTTTTTTCTGATTTGTTTTAGGACACCATTTAATAAACCACTCATGGAAGATGCACCATCGTAGGTTTTCCCACAACATTTTCTAATTTGCAACCCTTTTTTCTCAACTAATTTAACAAATTGCTGTGAGAGCCTCTTCGCAGATGGATCTTGAATTTCTTGAAACCCTACGAATACTTCACATATTTTGAGCTTTATCGGTTTGCCGGCACAATCATAAATAATTTTGACACACCGAAAAACTTGACTCAATTGATCAACTTTGCTTTTGTCTTGGGTTGAATCTAAAATGATTGCGAGGAAAAGAGCATTTTGGAATTCCCTCTCGATGTCATCATTAACCTGTTTGCAAGGAGCTACATAAGTTCATTTTGTGAATCAGGCCTCAAATAATTTACAGATCCTTTCGGAAGCTGTAGCAATTCTTGCATGACGGGATCATATTTCGCGAGAATTTCCACAACTGATAAGAAATTACCATTTCCACGATCCGTTATCCTTTCATTGCTACCACGAAAAGCAAGGTTACAACCCAGGGGGCACCGCGACATTTTAAAGATGTCTTTAGGACGACTAGTAAGGAAATGGACGTCCATTTGGATGTCTCATAATAGACCAAAGTACATCTTCAAAATGGCATTTGAACGTCTAATGTCAGGCCTGTTGTTGTCCTTGAGAAGTCTTGTGAGATTTTTTTTGACATGCAAAAAGATATTGCAAATTTCCTTCTAAAGAAGGCAAGACATGATCCTAAACTTCTATTGTCGCAGTGTAGTCATAATGTACGCGAAAAAGTCCGAATAAGAAACAGAAATTTGTTTAAATAAGCTTTTAATATTGGTATATAGCCGAATGCATACCAAAAAAATGTTAAATGATTTTGTAAAACTGGAAACAACAGTGCAGTAAACAACTGCAGTTGTGTAAAGTGTCAGTCATTCACTTCGTAAAAACGACGGAAGATAAATATAATTCTGAATTTACTTTACTAGGAAATAAACATTATTATTTTAATCTCTCACGTCATGAATAATAGAAAAGAAAAGCAAGCAAAATATTTTTAATGATTAATAAAACTTGATATTTTAAATCATGAGTCTTCAGCCAAAAAATTAATTTTGACCGAAATATTTCAACTTCCAACCAAGCTTTCGATTTTTTAGCCATAAAATTAAATACTTGAAAAACACAGTTTTTTAAAGCAGATATTTACACTTTTACAAAAAACAATTGATTTTTGACAAACATGACAAATTCTCAATAAAATACATGATTTTTCAACTAATAAAAATACTTTTTCAACCAAAAATGGACTAAATTATTTTTTTACGAAAAAAAATTAATTTTCAACCAAACTAGACGAATGTTTGATCAAGTACTTTACATTTTATTCGTGGTGAGGAATTTTTTCAACTGGAACATTAATTTTCTACCGAAATAAACTAACTCTCAATAAAATACATGAATTTATCAGGAAATATTTAAATTTTTAGGTAAAAAAGATCAATTTTAAACAAATATTTGAATTGTTAATTAATAAATATGGTTTTTGAATAAAATTATGTATTTATTATTAACTTAAAAATGTGAATTTTCTAAAAATAAAAATAATTTTTTTAAATTTCAAGAAAATAGATGGATTTTGAACATAAATGAAGAATCTTCACTCAAAAAAATTAACTTTTGTCCAAATAATTTAATCCTCAACTAAAACAGATAAATTATCAGAATTAATACATAATATTATTGTACTATATAGAAACAATCAAAATGTGAAATTTGTATTCAAAAGTACATATTTCCGTAGAAAAACACTATCAGAATAAAACAAAAAATGGTTTAAGATTGCGGATCATTCTTAAAAACCTAATGTTTTTTGTTTAATGTGACCGATTTCCAGTGTAAATTTCCAGAATAACCTAAAGTTGTTGAAATAAATTCAACGTTCTTTGATACCTAATTTTTTAATCTTGGTTTTAAATAAACTATTTTCTTTGTAAGACACGAATATAAGATGAAACTGATTAAGTTTTTTTTTTTAATTTTTTTGAAATTTCAAATTGTAATGCTTTTATGTGAAAGTGTGTATTGACTGCAAATTCTCCAAACCAGCAACCGTAAATAAATCAACATGTAATAACATTTTAAACCTGCAGATTATATTTAAAAAATTTCGAATTGAAGAAATAAAACAGCTTTAAGTAATGAAAAGTCAACCCGGTTTTTAACACTTTTTTTGGGTAGGATCATGAATATATAGTTACTCACAAAACATTCGAGAGCTACGTGATTTGTTTTAATTAGATGATCGAAACTAATAACTTCTTCAACAGTTGCTAACGGCTTATGCGGCAGTATTTCCAAATTTGCAGATCCTGCTGTATCCTCCACCGTTCATCTGAATAGAATGATTGATTTTATCATGAATGATGGTGGTCGTGTCCTTAACCTCGCCCAATATTTGATCTATGTTTATCAGTCTTTCCTCCATGGAATATTCTGCAAATAAAGATATGTTCTATTACATTAGAACATTAATATAATATGCAGTTCAAGCCGTACAAAGTTATATCGATTTTCAGTATATTCTAGCCATTAAATGTAATTTTTATTAAACAACAATTTTGAAAACAAATTTTTAATTAGTCTTTTTAAAGGCATAAAGTAAATTAGTTTAAAAAATAAACTTGAAAATCATTGTTCAATGCTATTCAAAATCAAAAGTATATTTTAGTTTCCTGTAATAAATTGAATATAATAAAACTGAGAAAAAAACACATTACTTATACTGTTATGCAAATATTAATAAAAAGTAAGATCAGAAAAAGTGCTGCTACTTTCAAAATATTCAGGTTACGTTTCGTAAATATAATTTGTATTGTTATTAAATCTAGTTACATGCGTTTAGTATAAGTGCCAATCTTAGAAGAAAATGTAGTAATTTTTTAAAACTAGCAACTATTAAAAACGGGCGTGTCTGCACAGACCGAAATTTCAGTACAAATAGCTGAATTCTTGATATCAATAGCGGGACCTAGAAACTGAAATTTCGGTATGATTATAGGCAAACATTTGCGCTACCAATATAAATTGCCTTGGAATTAATATTAAAAATATTAATTCCTCTTTTTGATTTTCCAACTATTTGAATTTTAGATATGCATAACAACATTGCAACATGAATATAAGATGCAGCTCAAACCATAAAGTTATTTCGATTTTAATATATTCTAACCATTGCATGCCATTTTTAATAAACTTTACTACTATTTCGAGTTTAATCAACGACAGGTGTTTTGAATCATGCATTAAGCCTTTGGTGTATTTAAACTTACACGGACGTCTTTAGGACGTCCAGCAGACGTCCAAAAATTTTTAATCAGTCTTTTTAAAGTGATAAAGTAAATTAGTTTAAAAAATAAACTTGAAAACCATTGTTCAATGGTATTCGAAAAAAACGTATATTTTAGTTTCCTGTCATAAATTGAATGTAATAAAACTGAGAAAAAAATATTTTGTATGCTGTTATGTAAATCTTAATAAACAGTAAGGTTAGTAAAAGTGCTGCTACTTTCAAAATATTCAGGTTACGTTTTGCAAATATAATTATTATTGTTATTAAATCTAGTTTAATGCGTTTTGTATAAGTGGCAATCTTTGAAGAAAATTTAGTCATTCTTTAAAACCAGCACCTATTGAAAACGGGCGTGTCTACACAGACCAAAATTTCAGTACCAATAGCTTAATTCTTGATATCAATAGCGGGACCTATAAGTTGCGGTAAGATTAGGCAAAATTTTGTGCTTCTAGTAAAAATTGTCCTTAAATTAAAACTGATAATACTAATACATCTTTTAGATGCTAGGAATCTTTTACCCGAATTAAAATGATTGGGGTCTCTCGAAATTTTGCATCCGTTCGTTATAGTAATCCTAGACGCCCACTGTTGAACAAGGCCAGAATAGACGAAAAACAATTGAATATTTTTCCCTTACGGCCAAAATAATTTTCAAAATGTTCTATTGTAAGATCTCAATATATGTGGAAGTCTGTGTGAAATTATTTACAAAACATTAAACTCATGGTTCTTTGCAGGCTAAATTAGATAAGGTAGAATAATAAGAAAGAAGATTTTCTCGAACAATTACTGTACAGATTTTCACACGCGGGTAAAATAATTCGAAATTTCATTCTTTATACTTTCTTGTATAAACTGAACTAAGTTACAAAACTTTATTACATATCCCATCAGAATGTCTGCATTATTTCTTTTTGCATTATAATGTAGATTATGTGTATAAAAAGTTCTAAACATAAAATAAAAATTTCCAGTTTCTTTACAGACTGTTTTCTAATTGCCTTCAAAGAATTGTACCTCCTATTAACCTTTAATCAAGTTTCACAGAATTCCCAGCGCATTAAAACCCCGCATTTTCACTTACGCCAGGTTATCGTAAATATTTAAAGTTTCATTTTATATTTTTCAGAAATTTGTTGCACGTGAGCTTATAATTTTTCCATAATATCAAAAAAGAATACGCTTATTAGAATATGTTTCTATTTCATTCTATTGAAAAAGTTTCCTAGAAATTTATATAGTTCCAAAAGTGGGAAAAAGAACAAAAACTTGAAAATTCAACATCAGATATATATGTTAAAAAGAAATAATCAGAAATGTTTCCATTTTAAGTGGAAGTAAGAACTGTTTCATTCATTTTCACGAAATTATTTTTCTCCAATACAATAAGTATGCATAAATATTGCAAGCGAATATACCGTTATTTCCATAAGATGTCAAATTTTCTGTATATACAGTCATATCATCAATCGACGGTTCTTGATTAATTTCTAGTCGGCATTTCTTTACACCTTCTTCACCTCGTCCATACACCTTTCGTTTTAGATGATTAAGATTTGTATTATTATCATCTTTTGATATCATATTCCTCCATCCTGCAAAATAAAAAATTCTATTAAAAAGATTAAAATGAGCAGTTTTTATGAATAACAGGGATCACATCCATTCAGTAGTTTAATTTAAGGTCAGAAAAGGGGATTTTTTCGGAAAAAGGATAATTAACGGGATTTACAAAGGCGCGGTGTTTATATTTATTATTGAAAACCTTTATTTATAATACGGTAATGTCATGACTATTAAACAAAAGTTCCCTGTAATAGTAGCGTTTGTTGTTTAGCAAAACATATAATAATTTTTTAACTAGTTTTTTTAAAGCCTATATATCCTGCTCATTTGGGTGCGTGATGATTATTGTCATTCTTTCTCATAAGATAGAAAGAGAGGGAAGAATTGAATGGTCACTCTTCCTCGCGGACACCGGTGGTTTTGTTCTTGACCAAGGGGAGTTCTTGAAAAGGGAAGAGAAAAAAAAGTAGGGTTAGGATCCAGCTGAGTACAGCTGAGATGCCAGCCGTATCAGCGGAACGGATGAGCTGGGATGCCAGTCGACCCGTAAAAGGAGGAAAAAGGATTAAACGTAGGGAGAAGGTATATACTATGTAATTTACTTGAATCACAAGGTTTATTTTATTTTATTTTACTAAACACTGTCTTTTACTTCGCCGTGTGTTAGTTGTTTAGAAAGAGAGAGAGAGAGAGAGAGAGAGAGAGAGAGAGAGAGAGGGAGAGAGAAGATAGAGCGTAGTTCCACTCTCTGCCGCATGTGGCGTGCGGAGCGTAGGTAAACCCTACAGGGTTGCCCACAGCGGATGTCCAGCCGTCGGAGTGAGAGAGAGAGAGGAGAACAAGGTTTTTCTTCTCTTGGTCGATTGTGGCGTCGCTTATGAATTTGGCCTAACCCGAGCGGTATTCCGGCCCGGGGAGGTTGATGTTGACTAACAGCCCAGCAAACACGAAAATATCTTTAGAATTACTTTTTATAGATTCCTTTAAGGAATTTCTTTAAGATATCAAATTGATAACTCTAAGGTATTGTTTAGGTGTGGGCTGAAGACTCATTATTAAAGGTATCTTTTTGATGTCTTTAGGAAATTCTCTAGAAGTCACTAGTAAGGATACTTTAAGATGCCTTGATGAATACTCGGCGAGATAGCGGAGCTAATTATTTTTCTGCGTCCTTTTATTGTGATTTTATTCATCTACACTTCAATAAAAACTTCATCATCATCGAGAACTACGCAATTAAGTATTTATATACATATATTTTTTTAAATAAAAATTGACTTGAAGAAAAAAACCAAATTGATCGCGAAAATTTTCTAACCTTACACCATGTAATTATTAACCATGTAGATTTTATATATTGCAACCAAAATGTATCAATGTTAGAATTACACCTCTATTTATTTAATCATCGTGAAATGGAAAACTTCTTATTACTCCTTTAAATGTTAATGAGGAAAGTTGTACTTCATAGTCGCACATCGATATTTAACTGATTTCTTCCAATTGATTGAATGGCCAAACATTTGCGGCGGTTCAGGAATAGGTGCTTTTTTGACGGTGAAAAGAACCCATTCACACTTGGCGGTGTTGATTTTAATTCTCCACAAAAGGCACCAGTTCTCAATGACCTGGAGTGCTGTGTTAAGGTATTTAACGATATTTTTGTTACATCTTAAGTTTACATATAAGACCGTGTCATCGGCATATATTCCCAAAGAGACTCTGGGAATTGTAGGCATGCCGTTTATGTAGATGGTAAAAAGTACTGGACCCATTATACTTCCCTGGGGGACACCTGCTCGAATGTAAAACTCATCAGAGAGTTTATTATTGATTTTTACTCTGAA
>JAAAKG020192910.1:0-24428 GCA_010014905.2 Druon quercuslanigerum
AATCAACATTTTTACTTACTCATGGAAGACAGCATCATCGCTAAAAGTTCTGTCGTTTCTTCTGAAACTATTATCCGGTGAGCAAATAAATTCAGATTTGGATCCAGTATTATGACACATTAAGTATTTTCTTTGGAAGCTGTTCACTTTCGTTACTGGTGTCTCTCTGATTTATTCTTTTTCCTTTATTAAATCTCGGTATTTGCGTAATTGATAATATTTTGACATAATAGTATCCTTTAAAAAATGCTTTTCGGGTAAACTTTGTGAACCACTTCTACTTAAATGATGCTTTGCTGAAGTAATGATGACTTTTAGCCCAGTAGTAATTTAATAACATGCTTTAAAAGAGTGATTCCGACTTTCGACCCTGTGATAGGCCGTTACTAGGCCGGACCCTGGCTTTTTGACTTTCAACATGGTTTGCCAGAATAATGCCGACTTTCGGCCCAAGCTAAGTGCCATTCCTGGGCCGGACTTTGGCTTTTCTATTGCTAACATGGTTTTTCGGAGTAATACCAACTTTCGGCCTTGTAATGGCCGTTACCGGGACGTATACTGGATTTTTGACTTCCAACCTGTTTTGCCAAAATAATGCCGACTTTCGGCCCAGAAAAGTGCCATTGCTGGGCCAGACTCTGGCTTTTCTATTTCTAACATGGTTTTCCGGAGTATTACCGACTTTCGGCCTTGTATGGGCCGTTACTGGGCAGGACACTGGCTTTTTGACTTCCAACCTGGTTTGCTAGAATAATGCTGACTTTCGGCCCAGAAAAGTTCTTTGCTGGGCCAGATTCTGGCTTTTTGACTTCCAACATGGTTTGCCGAAGTAATACCGACTTTCGGCCCTGTACATGGCCGTTACTGGGACGGACACGGGCTTTTTGACTTTTAACCTGGTTTGCGAGAATAATGTCTACTCCGGCCCAGAAAACTGCCAGGCCAGATTCTGGCTTTTCTACTTCTAACATGGTTTGTCGGAGTAATACCGACATTCGGCCTTGTGATGAGCCGTTACTGGGTCGGACACTGGCTTTTTGACTTCCAACCTGTTTTGCCAGAATAATGCCGACTTTCGGCCCAGCAAAGTGCCATTCCTAGGCCAGACTCTGGCTTTTCCATTGCTAACATGGTTTTTCGGAGTAATACCGACTTTCGGCCTTGTAATGGGCCGTTACTGGGATGTACACTGGATTTTTGACTTCCAACCTGTTTTTATCAGAATAATTTTGACTTTCGGCCCAGCAAAGTGCCAATGCTGGGTCAGATTCTGGCTTTTCTACTTCTAACATGGTTTGTCGGAGTATTACCGACTTTCGGTCTTGTATGGGCCGTTACTGGGCAGGACACTGGCTTTTTGACTTCCAACCTGGTTTGCCAGAATAATGCCGACTTTCGGCCGAGCAAAGTGTCATTGCTGGGCCAGATTCTGGTTTTTGCCTTCCAACATGGTTTGCCGAAGTAATACCGACTTTCGGCCCTATACTGGGCCATTGCTGGGCCAAGCTTCGGCGAAAGCTTGGCAAATTTAAAATGCCAATTTACTGTGCCAGTACTGGGACAACACTGGGCCGATTTGATCGCTGATATAGGGCCAGTAACATTGTCCGACTTTTGGCTGCCAAGATTGGTCCAGTATTGGGCCGTATTTTTAGTACCGGCAATTCGCACTTGGGTTTGTATACGCATGTAACTCTAATTATTAACAACTCCGGCTTTTAAAAAAGGATAGGTTAAGCTTGATAAAATACAGGAATTTTCGTGCGATTTTAATTCTTTGGATAATTTTGATGCCCAAAAAATATATGGAAAATTTTGAAGACCTCAGCAAACGTATCAAATATCAGGGAACTTGAGCAAATATATCCCTATCTGGGAAGTACATGGAAGTTTTAAAAAATGCTTGAAATATGAAGGAATTTATGGTCATTTTATTCAACTTTTATTATAAAATTTTTAAACATGTAGAAATCTTCTCATTTACTGTTAAACTGGAAAAGGCTGATTCCCTACCGTCTATGTAATATAAACCAATCACGACTCTTTCGGTTCTAGCTTCGTTCACATACTTACCTTAGAATGATAGACGACTGATGGGAAATGGTGATGTATACACACAAAATAAATTTTTCGGATGAAGTTAGTAATTGGGTGTTCAATTTAAACAATAAATAATAAAGAAAAAAGTGTATCCTCGGAAAGCGTATAGCAGCTAGATATATTATGTGCAACTGGAACATAGAAGGAAAGATGCTACATGAAGAAAACAGAAGAAGGAATCGAACTATTATCGAGAAATTAATATCAAAGGTTATAAATGGGAGTTGTAAAAAGTTTCTGATATGAAAAGATCCACAAGTAGATCAAGAACGAATTAAATATAAACAGTATATATAATTGCCAATATTTCGGATCTCATGTGGCCCCTTTTCAAACCTGTCAAAAATAATAATTTATTGTAAAAAACACATTTCTGTTAAAAAAAATTAAAAGAAATACAAAGTTAATAAATATATTTATATATAGGGAACAAAAATATCGGGACATGGAATACCAAGAATTTTTTGGAGTAAACGGAAAGAACAGATGTTCGAAAATCTATATCTTCTTTAAAGAGCGTGATTTCAGAGTGTATGATAAATTGTGTATAGGTTTTTTTAAATGGTTAAAAGTAAAATGTTTTACCTGAAAAAACTATTTGAGAATGATGAAAAACGGCGACGTAAATATTCCATTTTTTATTAATAAGAAACCCATGGGAATGTTTGGGAAAATATATCAACTAGTATATAACGTTATTTATCATGTATTTTATTGAATACATGATGAAATTGTCCGGCTCGATTTGTATATTAATGTTAGCGTGAGCTAACTTTAAAATGAATGTGTGAAAGGAAGAAAAAATAAAAGTATTAAAGTTACAGTTTGATGACAAAAATTTAATTAGAGGTTATGTTATGTCAATCGCATTAGGAAATTTATCTTTTGGTATACTAGTGTAAGGCGCAATTACGTCCCATTTAATTTTTTAGATTGTAGAGCGGGATTAATTGGAATCAATGGAAATAAATTAACAACGCCCAAAGATAAGAAAAAAATGTTGTTTAAGAATTTTGAAAGATTTGATGTCGCTTACAAATTTTTCTGTAATATTTTTCAAGTTCTTCGAAATAAATTTGGCTAATTTCGAGGTAGCACTATTAATAGTAGAGACTATATCAATTACTGTCAATTCTGAGTACTTCTAAGACCACTCACCAACCCCCCAACAAGAGATGACATTCGAAACACTCTTTGAGTTTCTAAAGCCTTCGAGGACGCTTTATTTTCTTGTGTAGTCTGTTTTCTTTACATATTTTTTCGTCAAAATCGACAAAAATGTTAAAATTTGGACCATAGTTAGTTTACACATGGGAACTTCTCAAGTGTAAATAATGTTTAGGTACTAAATCTTGGTAAGATACCAATTTTTATTCAAATATATAAACGTATTTCACATAACATAACCTCTAACTAAATTTACGTTATCAAACTGTAAAGGAACCCGCAAAATTTACATTAAAATCCGGCCCCTGTCAAATTGGCTGAAATTGCAATTTAATATAATTTAAGGTCTCGTGATCAAAAATTCCTAACAAGTACTAGTCCAAAAAACCAAGAGTATTCGTGATAGGTGTGGCTGAACGAAAAAAATATGACCAAAAGCAAATCTAATGTCCCGCTTGAAACTTGAAGATGAGGAAACTGTGATCAGCATAATCACTGACAATACTAGAAACACTGGTAAGACCAGTCCAGCTAATAAGGGCATCAAAATGGCGCTGTCCTGGTATTCATAGGCGAAATCATGGCGCTGCCCTGGCATGTAAATATTTTTCGAAGTAATAAATGTGGAAGACAGTTCAGTCAATGAATACAAGACAGTCCAATTATCAAAGGAAAAGCCAGTTCATCTACTAAACGTAATGTAATGGGACTGCCCTGGCAATGTGAAGAATTTTTTAAATAATCAAGGCAAAAGACATTCTAGACTACCAAAGGTACTTTCTAGTCCACATCATTAAGACAAGACTATAGATCAGTCGAACCAAAAAAGGCAAGACATGTTATTAGTCTAGTCGGTTAAGACAAGACTATAAATCAGTTCAACCAACAAATGGAAGACATGTAGTTAGTCCAGTCGGTGAAGACAAGACTTTAAATCAGTCTAACCAACAACTGCAAGACATGTTATTAGTCCAGTCGGTTAAGACAATACTATAAATCAGTCCAACCAACAAACGCAAGACATGTTATTAATCCGGTCGGTTAAGACAAGACTTTATATCAGTCTAACCAACAAATGCAAGACATGTTATTAGTCCGGTCTGTTGAGACAAGACTTTAAATCAGTTTAACCGACAAATGCAAGACATTTTATTAGTCCGGTCGGTTAAGACAAGACTTTAAATCAGTTTAACCAACAAATGCAAGACATGTTATTAGTCCTTTCGGTTAACACAAGACTGTAAATCAGTCTAACCAACAAAGACAAGACATGTTATTAGTCTAGTCGATTAAGACAATACTATAAATCAGTCCAACCAACAAATGCAAGACATGTTATTAGTCCGGTCGGTTAAGACAAGACTTTAAATCAGTCTAACCAACAAATGCAAGACATGTTATTAGTCCGGTCGGTTAAGACAAGACTTTAAATCAGTCTAACCAATAAAGGCAAGACATGTTATTAGTCTAGTCGATTAAGACAATATTATAAATCAGTCCAACCAAAAAATGCAAGACATGTTATTAGTCCAATCTAAACATTGTTAGTTGGTATCGTACATTTAGTTAGTGGATACAAAATGAAACCATTACCTCCAATCAAAGTACGTGCGATGTCGCCCAGTGATTTTCGTTAACAATTTTGCTTCTGTGTGTAAAGAGAAAAAAATTTCTTTTTGTAATAACAGATACACTTGAAACATTAATTAATAAGCGTGTCACTTATGACAGCAACGATGAAAGATTGCCGAAAGCACTTTGTGCGAATTGCAAAAAGAAAGATTTATGCAAATAAAAATTCTGATAATAATTCTATTGTGATGCCTGGTGAGTATTCTAATTTTAAGCCTTGATAATAATACTCGATCGAGTTTTGGAAAGATGTGTTCTTGTGAATTATGTATTATATGGAAAGATCGACGTAAATATAACTTTTCAAGAACCTCTGTTACAATCATTAAAAAAATGAAATAAAAAAAAATTTGTAAATAAAAAATGTGGGAAATGTTTAGCAATTATCGCAAAAGGTAAACGTCATAAATGTACAAGAAAGGAGTAAATGCAAAACTTAAATATCTCCTGAAAATTTATAGAAAATTAGTACTAATTAGTACTAAATCATTTCGAAGTACAATGAAAAAAAGAAAAATATTTGAAGCTAATCTAAAAGACAAAATCAAAGCTTTAAATCATTTACTTGACTCCCGTTTTTATGTAACAAAATGCCAGTTAATTAGATCTAAAGCGGAAAACACACCAGAAGAAGAATATTTTTTATTTTATAAAAATATTCAAAACTGAATTGATGGTGTTAAGGAATCTCGTGAAGCATATGAAGCGCACATTAAAATTGGTGCAGATGGCGGTGGAGGTTTTTTTAAAAATAACATTATCTATTCAAACTTTGGACAATGAGTTCGTGCTTTCAAGCAAAAACAAACGTCAAAGTTATATCAAAGGAGTAGCTGCCAAGAATTTTAAAGATTCTAGTAGATCTTCTTTGGTTGCACAATTTTTGTTTTCACGTCTTTCTTTGTATCTTGCACAGTTTAAGCGTAAAATAGAATATTTGATTTTTATTATTTTTTTTTGTGAACAAAATTTGAATTTTCGATTTTTTGAAGGAGTTCAAAAAGTTATTATGATAATCTTGTAGGTCTTTTAAAAACCCAAGTTTTTTTTCTCTGGACTTTTTTTAATATAGTGCGTTGTTTGGCCTGAAATGTTCATTTTCGTTTGTTTTTTTGGATTTTGAAATTTCTATAACTCCGGTAATTTTTTTCGTCGAAAAAAGTCATTGTGATAAATTGTTAGTCTTTTCGAGTAGTACTAATAACTGTACATAGAATTTTCAAATATTCAAAAAAAGTGATCTCAAAAATTTTCAAAATGTGCTCACTTTTTGAATTTCATTTCACAATGGCTGGCTAACGACCTTGACCTTCAATTTGAGACACTAAAAGAGTATACCAAAGATCAACCCAATGTGTTGATTTTTTTGAAAGTTATCGTGCTCGCAGCCAGACATACATACATACATACACCCTTCATGCATACAGCCATACATACATATAGAAATACATATATACATACATACATACATAAAAAATACATACATACATACAGAGAGACACATTCGTAAAAACCTGTTTGTCGGGTTCAGGGGGTCTCAAAACGTGGACATTTGACAAAAACCGGGGGGGGGGGGGGGGGTGTAAAACTTTACACAAATCTAATGCCTTCTCTAAATGAGAATGTAAAAAGAAGATTGTAAAAAATTTAAAAATTGCTGCAATTTACCGATAATTTCATCAGGCGTAGGAAAGAAAATTATTCACTTTATGCACCGCCGAAATTACATTTGTTGATCGTAGATGTAAGCACTTTATTCAATAGTATGTACAAAAAATTTAATCAAATTTGTGAAATGTGGGCTAAAACGTTATCAAAGTAGATTTTTTACGTCAAATTTGCATAAAACCCTGTAATTTTTCTTGTATGGAATTTGTTGCATGTTTTGATGCATTTAAAGAGGTTGTCGATTCTTGTTTCACAAATAATTTATGTTAAGATATATAAATTGGGTGTACATTTATATTGTATACAGCAGCGGCACTGGCGTGTGCGCGAGAGAGTGCTTGAGAGTGTGAGCACGAGAGAGTGCTTGGGAGTGTGAGCACGCGCACAACTGTGAATGGGGAGAGCTGAGTGAGGGTTCGGCGGCCCGCACGGTAATACCACATGGTATGTAGTGCTTGGAGCACGTGTAAAGTTTGTTCGATTATGAATTAAATATCAAGTTATTACTACAAAAATACCGTCATAAATAATTATTTCAAACCCCCATATTTCAACAATTTAATATCAGATTACCTTCACAAGATCGCTGTTCTTAAAAACAAAATTTAGATTTAGAGATAAAAGTAACTACGAAAGTTCACGCCATTTTTTTCAAATTAAAGATTTTTGTGAGAAAAAAAAGAAAGGTTTGGGGTTTTACTCGGAGCAATCTGTGGAATCAGCTCATGCAAACTTAAAAAAAATGTGCATTAAGTATGAAGTAAAAAAGACACATCCGATATATGCAGAAAATTTACTCAAAGCTGTTTTCGAATATAATAGTAGACACCTTTCATTTACAAACACTTAAAGTTTGAGATTCACAAATCTATTTAATTTCAATTTTTGTTGTTTACATTAATGAATTATGATATATTTTAGTTAAATATTATGTAATTGTAAGTTTTACTTAGTTTAAAACGTTCTAATATGCTTGCTAAATATACTCAAACTGTAAGTACGTGCAATAACTTGTAATTTTGTTTTGTCAAATAAAAATTATTTTATAATTTTAAAAAATACGGCTGGCTTTTAGTAATTAATCAAATATATTCGCAAAAAACATTCATGTTACTGTTTCAATAATGATTTTACAGTAATTTAACTTGCTTCTATACTTTTTCAAACTCGTATCATATGGTTGTACCAGCTTATTTAGCGTTTAAGTTATTATACATAGAAATATTAATGCATTTTTTACGAATAAAATAAAAGGCTCAGAGGACCATTTTAAGTTCATCAAAAATTCTTTATAGGCACCATTTACAGGAACTTCCCACTCGTCACTTTGGGATCTTCGAACTGTTCATATAAAATTATTCAGCCCCGCCGTGTTCGGAGTGCTAAAGGCGAATAGCAAAGGGTATAAGTGCGTTAGCTTATTCTTATAGAATGGCTTGTTTATTAGAAATAAGTTCTAATTATGGAACGAATCATTACCCCTTAGTATAAAAATTGAACCTCGGTCCAGAGTGCAGGAGGAGGAGAACTCAAAAGACAAACCAGACGCAAGAAACAAGAATATTTGCAGAAACTGGAAGAGCGAATATAGTTTTGAATTAGATAAACGAAGGCGTAGATACGACAATTTGGAAGACACAGACTGCATGTAAAATATTACAAAAAATCATCTACAGCACTGCATCTGAAGTGCGTTATCCTACGGTTATAGGAACAGTGAGAAAAAGCAATCTTGTTTCACAAATTTTAGTATAACGATGGCAAGTAATGCAATGGCAAAAGCAATAGGCTAAAAAATTATTGTAGGGATAAGAACAGAGAAGTAAACATGCTAGTCAAAGAAAACGAAAGTAAAGTATGAGCGGAAGAAGATAAGAAAATGCATGATGATTTTTAAGAAAACAAAAATATATTAAGAATACCAAAGGCAAAATGTTATAGGATAAGAGACACGAAAAAAACTGTTATAGGGACCATTTTCAGAAATTATTCAGAGGTGTAGAAAATCACATTGAAAACAGTCAAATAGTTATTTGTACCGATGAAATGCTCAAAAGCCGTAAAAAGTATTTATTTGTAAGGCAAAGCGAATTGATAAATATATTTGCTAAGAAAGGGGAAGTTCCCAATGACTGGAAAAAGGCAAGTATCGTTTCTATCTTCAAGGGAAAGATTGATAAAAGTAACTGCTGGAATCAAAACGTGTAAGATATGCAGGTAGTAAAGTAAGTGTTAGTGTACATAGACAACCGAGAGATAGGCTTGATATGTAAAAATGTCTAAGAATGACGCTATCACGCAAAGAATGAGTGGATCTCGAGGCTGTAAAAAGGCGTGGATTGACATTTTCAGGTGACAAGGTCGTTACAACAAAATCAGCCCATGATTTGTAAAGAATTTCGAGGACACTAAATACTAGCGTAAACGCCGTGGGTCTTAAGATTAACATAAATAAAAAATATTGTATTTGAAAAAGCGGATGAGACCTTATGCGAAAGGAGGATAAAAAGAAGTTAATAGTTAAGTGTATCTTAGATGTTTGTTTACTAATGATAACAAGATTATTATTCAGTTTCTTTTTTATGGAAAATGTAACGCATTATGTCTTTGTGAAGCTCTGTACCTGAAGTGACTACTAGATAGATTGATCACCGACCTGTTTGGGCACAATTTTGCACAATCAAGGTATTGATTGAATAAGCCATACGGAAATTCTAGATTGATCTAAAATGTATCCCTTTTCCTACACATTCCTTACCTGCTTTTCTATAGAATCTCTTTGATTTTCATTATAATAATGAGGCTGGAACCGTTCGAATCGCGCTTACCCCGGAAGGAATTTGGCAGGATTTAAAGTAATTAGAAAAATTTTCAATAGTTTGAAGTAAACACCTAGTGCAATTTAAAAGAGACTCTTATTTATTTAAAGAGATATTTTATAATTTTTAGTAGGTTTCAAGCAGATTAATCATATTTTGAGAAATCTAGATCGATTCTCATTGGATTTCAGCTGGAGCTCAATCGTTTTAAAGGGATTTCAGAAGATGATATGCGATGAACATCGTATTCAAAAGATTCAAAAGAAATTGCTCATTGGCCAATTCAGGTGTGGAAATGAATAATGAATAATAAAAAATAAAAATTTGAATTTAAATACTCCTTCAACCCTAGAAATCATTTGCTCATTGAGGAACAAACAATTCATTTTATGGAAAAAAATATTTGACGATATCCTCCAGCCAAGAAGAAGAAAATTGCCAATTTCATTAAAATTAATTATGTCAAGTCTTTTCTAAACCGGGTAGCCGAAAAAAAATCTTTAACTTCGAAATACATACAGAATTCCCATTTTTATGCTTTCAGGATTCCTAGGGTACCGTTAAATGTATTTTTACGAATCATTGACCTAAAAGGTGCAATTATACATTTTAATGAGTTTTTCTTATTAATTTCATTGAATTCTGAGTTTCTGATATAATACTAAATATAAAAATTATAGGTAAAAATAGATTTTAAAGTACCAAAGAAATTATTAAACTTCAGAAAATGTGTAGTTAGATGTATTTCGAAATTCAAGATATTTTTCTGCCAGTCACTATAAATATTTCTAGTTTATTCCTCACAGGCAATATTATGTTCATATCGTAGCATATTTCAAACTAATAGTGATTCAGAGGAAGCTTACTTTGAGAAAAGCCTTAGGTTTCACCTACACCGAGTCCAAATAACTTTGATTTTAATATTTAAGTTTAATATTTGAGTTTAAAATTTAAAACCCTAAATAAAGAAATTTGTTTAACCTTTATTCTAAATATTGATAAGAGCAAGGTAAAACCAAACAGATTTCTTATTGAATAAAATATGGTTTACTACTGAATAAAAATCGGGATAAAGCAAAATCTGATCAGATCGTTAAAAGAAATTCCTCAACCTTTACCATAAACCAACATTTTTTTATGAGTTTTGGAACTACCGCTTGTTATCCAACACCAGAAAATCGAACAACGGATATTTTCTTCAGGCATCTCTGCTTGACATATTTTTTGAAACTTTTCTACCTCCATATGGAGGTTTACGAGGTCAGTCTGAAAACGTAATGGGAAAACGATGACTTCGAGATTCTTGGACATGAATTTTAGCTTATTGGACGTTACTATCCTGTGTATCGTACAATGTGTATGTGAACGTCAAGGTAAGTTTGCCTTTACAACATCGCATAAAAAACTGTTGTCATCCTGATACTGGAACAAGAATGGCTCTTCCTATATAACTAAGGTCAGCGAAAAATCTTCAATATTCCTTTTGTGTGCAGAAGCATTTTAACTCATATTGACATTATTAATGCCAGGTAACATTCATTTCCTTTATATTGCATTGGATGATTTTATACTTGGAGATTTGATGCAAAATGAGTTTAAAATTGTAATTAACAAGATTTTCGATAGCATAACTCTTAATTCATGGTTGCTATAAGTCAGCAAATTCTAGAAGCTCATGAAAATCAGTAAATATCAGGGAAAACCTGACAGAGACGGAGAATTTTTGAAAAATTAAGTATGAAGTCAACATCATTAATTTCTTAATAATTTAAAAATTTTCTTAAATATTCATTCTTTGTGGATAAAAATTCGTCATTTTTGGTTAAAAATTCATCTATATTTCTCGAAAATGCATCTTTTTGGTCTAAAAGTAATAGCTGTTTGGATTAAGGACTTAACTGCTTTGATGAAAATTCGTCTTTTTTGTATTAAAGTAAACTGTTTTGATAAAAATTAATCAAATTTGATTTGAAATATCAAATAGGAGATTTTTTAAAATTCATCTGTTATTGTTAAAAATTCTCCTTCTCAGGTAAAAGTAGACATACTGAGTTAAAAATTAATTTATATTTGCGAATGGTTTATCACAGGATATTATTCTTCTTCGTGACTATAAATTCACCTTTTTGGTAAAAAATTAATCTATTCCGTTCTGCTAAAGAAATCAATTTCTTTAGCCGAAATATTTTTTTTTCTATTGAAAATTAATTTTTCAGCTTAAAATTTAACTATTCTATTTTTTGTCGACAATTGATCTTTTCTTAAAGATATTTTATCTTTATAGTTAAAAATATATCTATTAGAAGTTGAAAATTTATCTGTTTTAGGCAAAAATTCAATGATTTTATTAGAACTCACCTTTTCGGTATGAAAGTAATATAATTAGTTGAAACTTCATCTTTATTTAGATTAAAATTAATTTATCTGGCTGAGAATTTAACTATTTTGTGGAAAATCCGTGTTTTTTGTTGTTGTTGGAAATTGATTTTTCAAACATTTTAACCATCGAATTTTTTGTTATAAATTCTACTATTTGGTAGAAAGTTCAATTATTTTGTTAAAAGTTCAACTGCTTTGTTAAAAATTTACCTTTTTTCTAAGCATTCATTTTTACGGATAGAAAATTTGTCCTTTTTCAATTGAAAATTCATCTTTTGGCAAAGAAGTAATCTTTTTTGGATGCAAACTCCTCTTTCATAGTTTAAAGTTAACTCATTTGAATTAAAATGTCTACTTTTATTTTTAGTCTGGTAATTATCTCTTTTGGTTAAAAGTTATTTTCTTTCATATAAAATGTAAGAGTCTCTTACAAAATTCGTGTTTTCTTGTTTTTGAAATTTAATTTCTCTACCATTTTAACTATCGGACCATCAATCTAAAAGACCTGTATTCGGATCCCAGCAAAGCTTCAGATAATTTTTTCACAATTTAGAAATAAAAATCAATGATCAAAAAACATTAATTTTAGACCGTTAGACTAAAAAGAATAACCATTAAATTATTTAATTAAAGTATTTAGTTGAAAATTGGTATTTTTCGTAAATAAATTCATCTGAAGGGTTGAAACATTAAGTATTTTGTTAAAGATGCATTTTGTGTTCAAGATTTTTCATTTTAGTTATGAACTCATTTCTTTGTTTGAAAATGTAACTGCACCATTTTTGCTTTAAAATGGATCTTATTTAATAAAAAATGTATTTAGTCTATTAACTCTAGTCTTTCTTGCTAAAAAATACGTCTCTTTGGTTAAGAATTCTTAGTTTTCACATACAAATTAGTGTAGTATGGTTTATAATTGAACTAATTTCTTTAAAATCTTATTTTTTCCTTTCATTTTACTGCTTTTTAATAACAATCAAAATATTTTTGGTTTGACATATCAGCTACTACACTATTTGTTGAAATTTCATTTTCTCAAATTGAAAATTCATAACTTTCTCCAAAAATTTAACTATTTTGTTGAAAACTCTTGTTCTCTTGATTGTAAATTAATTGTTTTAAACTCACACTTTATTTTTATTTTTTGTTTCAAATTTCTCTTTCTGAATTAAAAACTGAACTGTTTGATTGAACATTCAGGTATTTTACTTACTTCTTATGTAATTTGTGGATGACGCCTTATACAATTCTGTATGACCATTGTACCCTAAAAATGTGGAAAATAAATGTAGTCAGGGAAATTCAGGAAACTTTGGAATAGATATTTTGTATAAAGTTGTCAATTAATTAATAATAATATTTATAATAAATTGCTATTGTTACGATTTTTTGGATTTGACAGAACTTTCTTTCAGCAATCTCAAAAATTAGAAGTTTATATTTTAAATATTTTCGACAATAAACTATTTATTAATATAATATGTTCAAATATAAAAAGCTAGTATTGATAATAATCAATTCAATTCCAATACTTAAATATTAATCTTAGGTTTCCTTACTAGTGTCAGAACCCAGCACTTGAGTGACAAAGAGTAATGCTTTCACTAGGAAGCAAGGTATCCGTAATTACGAAAAGATGTCTTTCTCGTCTGTTTTCATTTTAATTCTTTTTAACATTCTTTTGCCATTCCTCTTTTCTTACTCTTCAATATTCTTAATCTTCTCCTGTCTGTCGATAATTCAAAGTGGCACGTGCACAAATGAACCATCACTCCATTTTATCGGAATAAAAGTAATGATTTTTAATGCTGTACAGATTGAAAACACTTAAAATATAAATTTTTAGATGTAGAAGATGTTCTGATTGTTCTTATATTATTAATTCCATTTAAAAGCATGCCGTACGTTTTCACATAGGTATTAGCAGAAAGTAACCTTCTCATAATTTTAAAAATTGAACTCTTAATGTCAAAATAATGGAAAGTTTGGCTGCGAATTTCTGTCAAGTCACATAGTGGCCACTCTTATTTATGAATGTTTGAAGTTCACAGCAAATTAAAAAAAGTGCGGTAAGTTATATTTGCGTGAAGTCACATTGCTGCCCTTCTCATTCGAAAAAATGTAAAGCCTGGGAAACATTGAGAAAAGGACGGCAATTCACACTTTCGGCGACTTAAATTTGTGGCATACTGCAAAATTGTGAAAGTCATATTGAGACCTCTCTCACTCGAAAAATGGTATATTTCGAGAGATGCCACACAATGTAAATTGCCACGAATGTGACTTGCCTCATTTTTGCTAATTTCGTGTGGACTTTAAATTTTTACGAATGCGAGATGCCGCAATGTGACTTGACGCAAATGTGTCTCGCTAAGGATTTAAATTACTGAACGTCGAATCTGGCATTAATTTTTTTTCAAAATGCTTTTGATGCATAAAAAGACAATTAGATCTCAAATCGAATTCACTCGAATTTTCAAGTTTTGACTTAAAACCACTATATAAACGTAAAACAAAAATTCTCTAGTACACAGAGAAAACTGGCAATTCTACGTCAATATCTGAATTATTAATTACATGTCAATGACCTAGATATTACGGTGTAATGTCTTGATATTAAAATTGAAAAACCTATGAGTCAAATTTAATATCTGAATATTTATATATTTACAGTTTTCATATTCAGAGTTTAGTTATGATATTAAATTTGAATAATTAATTATTCTAGCTTAATATTTAAGTCATTCTCCAATAGTTAAAAATCTAGATTTTAAATCTTATCAATATCCATTTTTCTTCGTGTACACGAATAAAATTTCTTTTGAATCAAATTCAATGACAATAATGTCAAAAAACGATGAGTGATCTCGTGAAATAATGGCTTATGGCCAACGATTGAATTGTTGATCGATGAAATGTTTTTATGTTCTCTATGGCTCAAAAATTCATTTATTACATGTTAATGTACAGAAAATTATCGCCTTTTATACAACCATATTTTTAATCATTTAACGGAAATTTTTGCACCTACGTTTCAGGAATATAATAATATGTTCTTAATTTTTTCACATTTTTCTTCAATATTTAATTTTTTTAACTTGTTTATTATATATTTAAATTGGCACACTGTATATAAAATTGTTATTAAAAAATTAAGAAAAAGAAAAGTGAAACGAATCGCACTGTGCTTCAAGCAGCTACAGGTATGATGAAAATGACAGCAAAAACTGAGGACGGGAATTTGTTTTTATGTCTCCAAGCTTTCAAAATTCGCTTAAATAAAAATCCTAGCTGCTTATTTTTTGGAGATATCACAAAATCAATTTTTTTGTTATTTTATCAAACATACGTTTCTTTCACGTCATCTGACTCGTATAGATCCACGCAACTGCATACACACTGTGCATTCTGAAAGCTGGTTTGAATTCATTTTATTCATGCAAAAAAACGATTCCAGTGTTTTAATATATTTGGTTTAAGCAAAAAGCTTCGAAAAAATGAGTCAAACATTTCTACACGAGGAAAACAGGATCAATGTGTGTGGGCCATGTGGTAAAACAATTGTCTTCGGAAATAAAAAACCAGAATTTTTTCGAATCAACAGAGGATTAGGTCAAGCTTATAAAAAATTCGTTGATAAACAATTCGAAATATCTAATTCTACATTTCCATTGAGCATATGCGTTACGTGTCGTCTTACTCTATCTGAACATGCAAAGAATAACTGTAAAAGACCATTGCCAACTATGCTGAATTACGAAGACATTAAATTACCTAAAGAAGGTCGTAAAGTGTAGAGATGGACACCGGCAAGCATCCAAGAAAATTGATGCATCTAATGGGTTGTATGGTGCTTCGAAAATAACACATATTCCAAAGACGCAGGAACCCAGGAAATCTATCCATATTTATAAAAAGTTCTTTCAAGAAATAGCTTAAGGTAAAAATCATTCTTGTGGCACTCTCGAAAAGCTCGTGAAAATGTATTCAAATCTGTTCAACAGCTTCCCGAATAGCAACAAGAGCTAATCGCTAAATCAGTTTTGAAAGAAAAAATCGACATGCAAACAGAAAGCAATTACGATAGTATGAAACGATAGGATGATGAAATATTTTTAATTACTCGAGGTTAAAAAATTCGAATCAGTTTACACACAAAGAAGAAAGAAAATGTCACTTTCGAAGCTGAAAAATTAGACAATTTTTTAAGTCAACACAGGTTCTGCGTCAAATCAGATGAAGAGGCTAACCAATTTTCTTCAAAGTTCAGCTGGTAAAATATCCCTTCCGACGTATTACGCTAAACATGCCTCTGAGAAAGCTAAGATTATTGAAGATCTTTTTAAAGACTACAGCATACGCTGACAAGTTACTTGAAACTGTCACAAATCACCGAAATAAAACTGGCAATCTTGACGTAAAATTAATGGCCGATGGGGGTCAAAGGTTTTTGAAAATTTCAATGAAAATACTCCTAGAAAATTATTCAACTGATTTGGACTACAGTGTCGATGACTCCATTTCGATGATAAAGATTCAAATTCGCCAGTAAAAAAGAGACGTGTATATTGAGAAGGTGGGATTAGTAGCATGAAAGCCAAGCTAACTAGTGTCCACAGACTTATTCTGTTATGCACCTTACCCCAAGTCTAAGAGACTTACGAAAACATGTAAATTTTATTCGAATTGACTACAATCAACAATATTTCCTTCAAGTTTGTTTCTGACTTTAAGCTATTACTGTTTGACAACGGTCAAGCAAACGAATCTGATGGTAAAGGGCTTCCACCAATAAGCAGTGAATGCATGGTATTGAAAACGTATGGAAATTTGAAAGCCGACTATAATAAGTCTTACCTACCTGAATTGCACATACTACAAGGATTCTTTAATAACCTCTTTTGGAACGGGATAGTCCTTGTCGTGGGTGAAGAGAAGACACTTAAGTGGCCAGTATCCCACTTGATCCAGAAATATATGAAGGAGTTGGCCCTTCGACGATTATTGCCTTTTGTTGCTACTCTAAAAGCCATGGACAAAGTTGTAAGCTGTAGCTTCTCTACAAGGAAGATTGGACTTGATTTGAAGAAACACTTGACACAGACAAAACTTTCCAGCGCTTAGGAATGACCGAAAAGTTAAAGATTTACATGCTTCTGGATCACCTTGCTCACTGTCTATATTTTTTTACCAAATATGGGTTGGGTCTATGATCAGAACAAGCGGGAGAGTAAATTCATAAATAATTTTTGAAATTGTGGGCTAGCTACAGCATAAATTTGATTAAAGATTCCTCGTATTCGAGCAGATTAAAAAAGCAGTGGTTGAATTCTCTTCACTACACATTTAGGTCGAAAATCAGATAAGTTTTCATTAAATTCTCTTCACTTATTTTATTTATTTATATGTCAAAATATATTAATCTACTAAATGTGAACTTTAGAGGAAAATTAAAAACGATAAACAATAAAAAAGTACAAAAAAAGAAAATGAAAAAAATAAGACCAGCATACCATCAGGTCGACTCCGTTGGTTCTGGGAAAAGCTGAGAGTGGTATTATTTAGTTAATGGATTGGGAATCTTGTTTTTCATAGTTCACTGTAAAATCCAGAGAACGATTCATTTATAGAATAAATTAATCCATACTACGATTTCTGATTAAAATTGTGTAACTCAATATACAAAAGTACACTTATACACATATTCACACATAAGGCACATAAGCCCACCCGCATACACTGTGCATATGTGTGTACATATATAAAGACATAAATACATATTCTTATATAGAATAACGCAGGGTCATGCACGTTAAATACGCGTATATTTGGTAAAATATTAAAAACAATTGATTTTGCGATATATCGAAAAAATGAGCAGCTAGGATTTTTATTCAAGCGGATTTTGATCATTTTTATCATACTTGTCGCTGCTTTAAGCCCATGGGAAATATTAGTGGGTTGGAATGCATAAAAAGCGAAAGAAAACAATATTTCCTCAAAACCACAACGAATTTTTCGTAAGTACGGTGTCTACTAGTGAACAATAATAAAAATCGAGTCATCATGGCACGGATGGTATCGTGCTTGTCTCATGTTCCAACACTGCAGTCTTGGCAGCCACGATGGCACGAGTTCGATTCCCAAAGCAGGAAGCGAGGCTGGATGCGTTTTCAGAAAGCTTTGCTTCTGTCTCTTAAAATACTATTTCACAGATACCCTACAGTTTATAATTAATCCTACAGTACAGTCGCTAATGACCCTGGCAGTTGATGTGTCTGTAAATATTCAATTAATAAAAAATATATATAAAAATCTTACAATTTCAGAAAATTTCATGCTTGTGTTAGAATGTTTGAAAATGTTAAAGAAAATGTTCACGTGATTTAGGAATGTTTCATTTTTTAAACGATTTTTAAACGTTATAAGCACACACAAAAAAATTCGAGAAAAGAAGAAGAACAAGATGTTTAAGTCTTGAGAAATAAAAAAGAAAATTAAAGAAAGTTATATTACCAGTTAAGGGCTTTCATATTTTCCAGGGTCAAAATTACAAAATTTTTTGTTATATTGTGTAATGGAAATAAGCAAACATAAGAATGAGAAATTAAATTCAACATCGTGTATTATACGTCAAGCAGAAATAACAAGTTATTTAGACCAACTGCACGAGACAAAGACCTCGGCGTCTCGAATTGATCTACTTGTTTTTCAATACAATCTGCTCAACCACCCTAAAGGCCACACCAGATAAACACTTGAATGTTTGCACACTAGATTTCTAATCCCGAATCCAAAAAAGTGGTCACAATACCAATCAATAATAGTGAACCAGCGAATATAAATTTAACACTCCCACGCGCTGGTCACTAATTATTTTGACAATTAATATACATTCCTCAATCCTATCTTTGTCGCATAGGTCGTAAACTTATCATTTGTTAACGGATTAATAAAACTATCAGCTATCTTATCGTTACTTGGTACATAGTCGACAAGTATAATTTTTGCCAGAGCGGCTTCTGTTATAAAAAACAATTTAACGTCAATATGTTTTGTTCTGTGATGTACTTCCTGGTTTTTGACGAGTCGAGTTGCGCTTTGATTGTCCATGAAAATATGGATGGCTTGTTTGCTTTCCTTTTTCAAGTCCGTTAGTCAATTACAAATCCAAATTCCGTCTTTCGTACGTTGGCATCCTGCTATAAACTCAACCTCTGACGTTAAAAATTCAACAGTCGGCTGTCTGCGGTTTCCCCAGGTAATCAGACCTCCCCCTTAGAGAAAAAATAAGCCTGTAGTAGATTTTCTAGAATCAATATTTTTAATGAAGTCTGCATCAGTATATCCATTCAAAGTTGGATTATTGGCATTAAACACTAATCCCAGTTTACGATTTTTTTTTAATATTTGAAGATTCGCTTTACTTCTGCTACATGACTCTCATCAGGGTTACTCATGAAACTATAGACTTCTTTCACTGCATATGAAATATCGGGTCGAGTAACTGATGCAGCATGCATCAGGGACCCCACAGCTTCGAGATAAGGGAAATCCAGCTTTACAACATCAGTGTTTTCTTTAAGAAAACATCTGAATCTGCAGGAATATTACTGGAACAAGCCTCCTTCATGTTAAATCTGTTTAATATCCTTGGAATGCAAGCTTCTTGGCTGAGGTGTATCTCACGTGTTACACGATTTCTGTTGATTTGGCTGCCAACATAGTAATCACCGTCATCTTAAGTAACTTTGAAAGTTTCTACAAGATGCTTAAGAACCTTTTCTTGAATATCTTTGGACGCCGATATTATTAATCCGGCATCTACACAGACTATTAAATATAATATTTTATTCTCTATTTTATCGGTAAAAACAGATCAGTTTTTCTTTAAAGAAGGTCGGATTCCTTTAGATAGTTTGTAAATGTTGTATTCCCCACTCTTGACCATTGCTTAAATTCATTTAAACTCCTATTTAATCGAAAACAAACATTCTTTTGATTTGCCTCCAGACCTTCGGAAGTTTCATGAACACATCTTCTTCCAGGAGGCCATTTAAAAGGATAGCTTTAATGTCAAATTGACCTATTTCCATGTCATTTCCAGATATTATATTATATTACATTCTGAACAAACAATTCCATCCTGTAGCTGAACAACCTTCTGGTAAAGGCATCATATCCCATGTTTTGTTTTCTTCTAAAGAGCGTAATTCTTCTTCCATTGTTCTTTTCTACGCTTCAGCATTTTGTCAATCAAGTGCCTCTGAATATGATTGAGGTTCTGTAATCCTAGCAGAAAGCGCGGTTTCTACATATCTTAAGGGCGGCTTGATGTTCATTCGCAGATTGTATCAAATTTTGGGTGCTTTAGAACTTTTATTTGATTCGGGTGCTTCACGTTCGACTATAGAGTGCATTTCCTTTTCCTTAAGGATATCATGCTCCATAACGGTTTGTAAATCAGTAGATTGTGTTTCCATTTCATCTTGATTAGTTTCTTGTGTTACTTTCTTGAAGAGAAGGGTTATCATTAAAATCCTGAATGTGGTCAGGTTTGTTTCCTTCGGCAAAATGAACATCACAGCTAACTAAAATTTTTTAATTTTCTGGGTTATATAGGTAACAGTTTTGATGAATAGACGAATAACCAATTTATTTAGGATGAACTGGAAACTAGATACAAAGAAGTTACGGAATGTTCGTCGCGTGGACTTGGTGGATCGCGGATATCGAAGCTAGCAAAAAGACGGAGATCTAAGCGCGACGCTAGTTCGTGTCAGAGTGCCAAAACAGCCCTCAGCAAGGAAAACTTCTACTCGGAAAGTTGTAGGAAAAGGGTAAGTGCCCACCATGAAGTCCAAGGAAAAGTGTAGCTTTGTCAAAGGACAGACGTGAGTTTTCTGGAAAACAAGCATATTAGCTTGATTGACCATAAATGAAAGGCTAGCGCGATAGCAGCCGAAGCTTAAAGTTTATTATAATTAAAGGAAGTTAGAAAATTCTTCACAACACGTGTAGAGAAATTTTTTTTTGACATTTTCAGATATCAAAAAATCTTGCAACATGTATCGGGAAAATATTACCACAGACTTCTGTTTAAATTGTGCTGTAAAGCAGTGATGTATATTATGCTGCATATGTAAACATAGGTTAAAAACTTATTTTTTTATAGCAAAGCTTGCTATTCTTTTCATTTTGAATTGAAATTGAAAAATCTAATCGAAATTGCAATTAAATAGTATGGTACCATTGCATAGAATTAAAGTATAAAGAAATTTAATTATTTTCATTAATTTTTAAAGAAAATTATTTAAACCATTAATTTAATGCTTACATTTAACGAATTATTATTTTTAATTAAATTAATTGAGCAAACCTATTTCATTTTTTCCAGTTTTAAGACCCTGAACTCCCACCAAAAACACCTGCGATGCAGAAAATCTGTCAAATACTACTTTATCAATTTTCAAAGTCTAATGTGGTTAATTAATTTGCGGGTAAATATTTAGAATAAAATATATGAAGGATCTTTTTTGCATTTTAAATTTTTTAATAAATTTCAAGCAATCATATCACAAATTATAGAACTTTGCAGTATTTATAATTATAAGCAAAATTATTTTATTACAAAATTGCTGGGTATGATCATGATCATGATAATGATCATGTAATGTTTGATTTAACTTTTTTCAATTTATTTGAAAATGTATGAATGGCACTTTTTATAAACATTTTTTCATATGTCTTATTATGAATATTTTTTCCAAATTAATTGGCCGAATTTGATTTCACAAAGTCATATAGTTGTACTTGAAAGCTCTTTTACATTGCAAATGTATATCTTAGGATTTAGATTGATATTTTCAAATTGTGATATCCAGCCTTACTTCACAAATCGTCACAAAACATGTTAATCCACCACCCCTGTCACAGTGTGACGTCTTTTAATGGTTCTTTAGTGCTTCCCAATGACAAAAGTGCAACTACTATTTGATATTCAAATATTAGTGAAATTTTAAAACGATTGTAGAATAATATGAGAGGAAAATCGTGCCTGATTCTCTGTATGTGTGCTCAGCGCAATGTCACGCGAGATCGCATTTTGATCTTTTTCCAAATAATCGATAAGAAATCCAGGAAGTCATGGCCCTCCGTTAGTAGCCGTTGGAATTTCTCTTCTGGGATGATTTTTCTCTCGGGAAATAAACAGAGGAAGATCGAGCTGAACAGAATCGTGAACCAGAAAGAAGTGCTGGTTTGGGGGGAAGGTCCCCCAAGACAGGGCAAGAGCTCTCAGGGCCGCGTCTCCGGTTGTATCGATTATGGAAATTGTCTGGGCTACTGGTTCTTTCTTGATTCCCCCTGTACCTCTATCGTGCAAATTTCGTTTTGTCATACCTGCCAGGGGTCAGAAAGTTTATGATTTCCTGATATAGTGACTAGAAAGGGAATTGGTCATTTTCACATCATTTCGAAAACGTCAGAAAAAGTAAATCGAAAAAATAAGCATTTGGTTAGATTGAATACCGAAATAAAACGTGGTATATTCTGAGGACAATTTTCAACCACATAACTTTCTTTTCAGATAGTAGCATTTCTTTTTCAGATAATAAAGAAGATGATAAAAATTTCGACTAATAATTTTGGTATAAACTGGTAACAGACGACTACAATTAATGGTGTAATTCTAGAACATTTGGGAATTTGAGTTTCCCATTTAAACTTTTTAAAAAGTAGGATCACAACTTTAATGATCCAGTAAAAAATACGCAAACATTTTAAAAAGAGCAGACTGTATATTTTTAAACGTTCAGAATTTAAAAATGAAAAAAAGTTAATTATTAAAAAATTCTCAAGTGCAATTTAAAATCTGAAATAATGACCAAATTTTTATGAAAATCTATATGTAGTCAACAAGTGTTGATCTTTTTTTTTTAACTACTTCAAATAAAAGATTTTATAAATGAAAGAACTTTAAATCATGATGGCAAACATCTGTGCAATTTGAAGTTTGCACGTTGTCAATTTCTATAAATTCAAATGGAAAAGTTATTTAATGTTTTTATTTTTTGCTTGAAATTGAACACATGTAAATTTCAAGTATTATTAAATGAAAAGATAAAATTTTTTTAATGTTTACACTAAAGCTTTGTAATAATAAAAACTAATTTATTAAAAACGATAACTGGAATTGCCCAGTATACTTTTCAACATGCATAAATCTTAATGAAAATAAATACATATATATGTGTATGTGTATAATATCCTTAACGATTATAATCTAGGTATAGAAATGTACAAATTATAAATGCTAACAAATTAATAGCAATCTTAGAATCTTTAAATAGGGGGTACAATTTTCCAAGTTTGCCTACCTAAAATTTTATTATCGCGTATTTCATTTAAACACCGCCAGATTATAGAGCTATAAGACTCTTTCATTTCTGTAAAGGGGGCCTATCTAGCACAACGGGTTAAGATACAAGGCCTGCATTTTCGACTGTTCCACCCAAACGCTAAGTTTCTACTGTACATAACCTTTGATATAGTTACCCAATTCTACTATTTTACGAGGGTTCTGGAAAGCTCTTTTAACAAGCCTTACAATAAAAATAATCAATATACAACAAACTAATTATTTTTTATTGATTTGCCATTTTTTTTTAATTTGAGATTTTCTCTAAATGCGGAATTGACAATCATTTCTTAAATTAGCTAGGAAAAACGCTTGAATTTTTCTCTTGAAAAACCTTCTTAAACGAAACTGGGATTTTAGTATTGGTTCAATTTCAGAAGGTTTTAAGAAAGCGGGTGCTCTGCGCCAACTAACCGCAGCACTAATATGTGTGCTCTAGTGTCTCAGTGGTTCTAATCCTCCTTGATCAAAATGATTTTTCTGTCATATTTTTCATTTCCAAAAAAAAGCCTTTAAACTCGGTTCGATTCAGAAAAGACACAAAAAATACCATTCTTTTTTACCCTCTCCAAAATCAACTTTGATTCTGGAGAAGTATTCGTCTTCTCAACATCATACCATTTTTCCAAAGAGAAAGATAAATTGAATTAAAAGAAATCATTTTTAAAGTGCCACTGAATGATACAAGGAGACTCACATCCAAAAGTACAAGCGGAATCATCAAGCATCATCTCAAAATGTAACAAGCCAGAAGAATCCACCACAATCATTTATTACTTTATTACTAATTAATGTTTTTCAGCAATAAAATCGTTTTTAAAAAAATTTAATTTAGAAAATATATTTAAATCTTCCTCCAACTACAAAAAATGAACGTTAAATAACATCTTGGTCAGACTTAAATAAGACAATAATTTGTATCAAGTCTTAGAACCACTGAAACACTACAGCAGGCTTGGTTTAGCGCTGCGGCTAGGTGGCACGGGGAAGCCGCACTCTTATAACTTTCTACTGCAAGGTCCGACGAGATCTTTAAAATTTAAATTATGCTTGTATCATAACCTCATAAATAAGAGACTTCGCTAATATAAAATTTAATTAATTTAAGAGCACAGCCACACAAAAAAAAACAAAGTTCTGACCTGGAGGTCTGACTATGTTTACTACATGTTTTTGGGGTCGCTGAATCCGAATCCGGGGTCCATTTGACCCCATCAGATTAGGATTTTGACATAACCTCAAAA
>JAAAKG020192921.1:0-24428 GCA_010014905.2 Druon quercuslanigerum
GTAATTCGTTGTCTAAAGAACTGCTCATTTTTGGTTTGTAAATCGGGGTTCCTTCCCCTAGCTGGTTTTTGTCCGCCTTGGGTATTTGATTTCCCCGGTACCACCCATATCTGGGAGGCGTTCCCCTATCCGCAACCTAGGGACGCGCCCGATGGAGGTCCAGCTTCATCTGAAAATACTGTATTGTACAAGAAAAGAGGATCTCTATCAATTCTGTCCATCATAATTCCACAAAATTCAACCCGCCGATCAGGATCGTCTTCATTGAGCTCTTGTACCAGATAAACTTTGTAAGGATGGAAATTAATGCTTTTTAAAATATTTCGAACTGTCTCAGGAGCAACGTCACGCTCATCACTAGCTCGACGTAAACTAAGGTGTGCGTTTTCAACAAATGCTTGGGCTATGTCCATCTGCATCTCCTCAGATCCTGCAGATTTTGGCGGACCAGTTCTCTGTAATAAATAATAAATAAATAATAATAATAGAAAATAATGATAATAATAATAAAGCGCCTTACAGTTATTTCAATAGTTGATTTTGAGACAGGATTTAACCCTTCTCAATTACGAAAAGTGCGATTAAAAAGCAAAAGAAATGATTATAAGATCGAACTCGATCTCCCCAACCACGCATGATTAATACAGATACCCTTTCTCGTTCCGAAAGTTTAGCTTGCGCCATAATAATCTTTTAGCGAAAGATAGTAAGTAGGTACTCGTAATACGTAAATTTAGTTTCGATTCGTAATATTCGTATGGAAAAACGGTATAAGACTTATGGTATCTCCTTAGGTATTGATTTAGGTATCAAAAAACGGTATAGAACTGTATAACTCTTTGGGGAAAAACAGAACTCTAACCAGAACACCTGGAACTTTTAATGAAAAATTTCCATATGATTTTACAATATTCAAACCGCTGTAACCAAGATCAATACAGAGCTCACCAATGAATTTCTCGTTGAAATTTACTTTAGGAATTGCACTGACCTCTTGGAAAACTTTGTTAATTTCAAATAACCTCTAACTGACCTTGAACGTTACAATTGAACTATGACTTGGGTACGTATCTGAACGTAGAATTTTTCACTCTATCGATTGCAGATGTGACAAAGAGGGTTTCCATTTTAAGAAACAAAGTTGACCTTCAAAATACCATAAAGGTCAACTTCAAGGTCAAAATGAAGATCACTGTTGAATTCCTCGTTGAAATTTACTTCAGGAATGACCTTCACTTTTTTGAAAAATATTTTACCTGCGGGAATGTCCAACCGTCCCGAGACTTTTTAGACATCCTGTATATGAGACTCATTGAATAACGTATTAACGCATATTCTATGAGCTCCTATCACCTGTCAATACCCATATATAAATTTTAAAATATATTTTTTACTTTTTTGATACGAGAAAAACTTTTTTAATATTGGGAATAACATAGTAATGTGTATAACATATTTTTTCGCGTCTTCGAGACGTAGAAATTGCCCAAACTGATAACTTTTCATGGCCTACTAAAACCTACAAATATCGATTTTGCATTTCTGTAAAAAATATATTTCCCTTTTTTTTAAGAGAATTTTTTTCAATTGTGAATACAAGAGTTATTGTTCGCGTCTTCGAGGCGCGCGGATTGACTTATTCTTGTTGGCAAACTTTCAATGACCATTCTTGATCTGATTAATCAATAGCAATTTAAAAAGTAAAAAAAAGATTATATTGTTCAAATAAAGAAATTTTTCGAAATTTGGTATATAACACGTCCATTCGCAAAAAAGTTGTTCATTTTTGCAGAATATATCAATTGACTTTCTGATAGGCTCTCTGATTTTCTGAAAATAATATTTACAGTAAGACAGATACATAAGCTTGATAAATATTGAAAGTATTTTTTTTTAGTCAGAGGCAAACTTCCCTCAATGAGCAAACAAATTTATTTGATACCTATGAGGAAGCAAAGTTCTCATAAAATGAGCATGAAAACATGCATATTATTTCGCAGCGGTAATTTTGTACCTGTAAACTGGAGCTGTAATTTCCGTGACACTTTCTAAAACTTCTGTAACTTTTCACAATTTTTGAAATAAAAATTCAAGATATTAAATTCAGGATAAATTAAAATTGAAATTCTGCTTTAAGGTTCAACATTCATATTTAATTTTATATTTCACTGGACAAAAAACTCTTAAAGGTAAAATATTTCCGTTAGAAACGACAGAAGAAAAGAATGAAGTGTATTTGGAATTTGCATTCTTTTTCTTTCATTTTTTTTTCTTTTGGTTTTTTAGTTAATGGTTATTTAGGACTGTTTTGTCTAAATTTGGTAGTTGGATTATTGGTTTTATTAAAACTCCAGATAATATAAAAAAATATAATAGAAAATATCCTCTATGATAAAAAATTTCTTATTTTAGAGAAAAATATTTGTTTTTGCCCAATAGAAACAATTCCCTCTTTCTGAGCATACATATTTCACAATTACAATATGAAAATTCTTTTCCTCAAATGTATGCTTCGAGGTTTGTAACTACTTAAAGTAATGTGTTTCTTTTAGTTACTATTTTTGAAATTACTTAACCGACTTTAATTTTAAATTCTGTGCATTTTTTTATTTGGAATAAATTAAATCTCTTCTTACTTCATTTAATACAATTCTTTAATAAAATTAGTATACATCAGTGACCTTCGTTTAAGTTTTTTTTTAAATTTGTATCAATAAATCTTTATTAATGTTTCGGTACCAGAGCTGGTATTTCAAAGGACCCCGCACAATTTGAATTAAAATCCGGCCCCGGTCAAATTGGCTGAAATTGCAATATACTATAGTTCAAATCCTTCTGATCCGAAAATCCTAATGGGTACTAGTCCAAAAAATCATATGTTTTCGAGATAAATGGAGCTGAACGAGAAAAATATGACAATCACTGACAATACTAGAAACACTAATAATACCAGTCTAGCTAATAAGGGCAACAAAATGGCGCTGTCCTGGTAATGTAAATATTGTTCGAAATATTACAGGTGGAAGACAGTTCAATTAATGAATACAAGACAAATAAAAATACAAATCTGTCAAATTATTAAAGGAAAAGCCAGTCCAGCTACTAAAGGCAAAGTAATGGGACAGCCCTGGCAATGGGAAGATTTTTCAGAATAATCATGGCAAAAGACATTCTGGACTACGAAAGATACTTTGTCCAGTCTGTTAAGACAAGACTATAAATCAGTCCAACCAATAAAGGCAAGAAATGTTGTTAGTCCAGTCGGTTAAGACAAGGCTATAAATCAATCCAAACAACAAAGGCAAGACATGTTATTAGTCCAGTCAGTAAAGACGAGACTATAGATCAGTCAAACCAACAAAGGCAAGATATGTTATTAGTCCAGCCGGTTAAGACAAGACTATATGTCCGTCCAACCAACAAATGCAAGACATGTTATTTGTCCAACTGGTTAAGACAAGACTATCAATCAGTCCAACCAACAAATTCAAGACATGTTATTTGTCTAGTCGGTTAAGACAAAACTATCAATCAGTCCAACCAACAAATGCAAGACATGTTATTAGTCCAGTCAGTAAAGACGAGACTATATATCAGTCAAACCAACAAAGGCAAGACATGTTATTAGTCCAGTCGGTTAAGACAAGACTACAAATCAGTCAAACAACAAATGCAAGACATGTTAATAGTCCAGCCGGTTAAGACAAGACTATATGTCCGTCCAACCAACAAACGCAAGACATGTTATTTGTCCAGTTGGTTAAGACAAGACTATCAATCAGTCCAACCAACAAATGCAAGACATGTTATTAGTCCAGTCGGTTAAGACAAGACTATAAATAAATCCAACCAACAAATTCAAGACATGTTATTAGTCCAGTCTTGCCTTAACTGACTGGACTAATAACATGTCTTGCATTTGTTTATTGACTAATTTGTAGTTTTGTCTTAACCAAATTGATTTTTAACATGTCTTGCCTTTGTTGGTTGGACTGAATTATAGTCTTGTCTTAACTAACTGGACAAAATATCTTTGGTAGTCCAGAATGTCTTTTGCCTTGATTATTTTGAAAAATCTTCACATTGCCAGGGAAGTCCCATTCCATTGCCTTTAGGAGCTGGACTGGCTTTTCCTTTGATAATTGAACTGATCTACAGTCTTGTATTCATTGACTGAACTATCTTCCACCTTTAATATTTCGAACAGTATTTACATTTTCAGGACATCGCCATGATTTCGCCTATTATTACCAGAACCGCGCCATTCTGTTGCCCTTATTAGCTGGATTGGTCTTACCAGTGTTTCTAGTATTGTCAGTGATTGTCATATTTTTCTCCTTCAGTCCCAACTATCTCGAAAACTTTTGATTTTTTGGACTCGTACCTATTAGGATTTTTTGATGAGGAGGCTTTAAACTACCAGTATATTGCAATTTCAGCCAATTTGACCAAGCCGGATTTTAATGTAAATTGTGCGGGGTTCTTTGTATTCAATATTGATTAGTCAATATTGTTTACAGTTATATTTTCATTCGGCTGTTTATTTCTTAAAATATAATACTTTTACCAGAAACATTAAAAATCACAATGAAAAATCTTAAGTAACCTTAAAATCTTTAAAAGTGCAAATCAAGGACAAAAGTACTAAAAGAGTTCCATTTTTTTTTTTTAATGTTTACAAGTCCAAAATTATTTTGAGTATATATTTTTACCTGTGATGCACTGAAGTCCTATTGCAGCGGTACTTTTTCAGAATATAAATCCTATCAGGACTTTCAATAATTCCGAAAACAATAAAATGAAACTTTTCCAATACATATATATCCTGAAAAAGTTCTGGTTGAATGGGACATGTTTTGAACTTAGTTGTACTTGTGGTACTTATTTTTAACTATTTTGGTACTATTGTTCTATTTCAGCAAGACCTTTGGGAAATATAAATTTCATTAGCACGATACAAAGTTTGACTATAAATAATATTCAACTTTTCTATAAGAAATTTTGTCCAAACAATTACTTATAAAATTTTCAAAACAAATTAGGAGGGACTTTTTTGGTAATTTTGTCTCAAAAGTTCCTGCTCCTAATGAACATATTTCTAACTCTTTGAGACTTTATTCCTATCTCAGTAGAACTGTTTTTACATAATTTCCATTAGCACTTGTAAAAAAAATTGAAATGCAAATAAAATAAAACTGCTCTCTAAATCTATATCCGTGAAATTTCATTCAGATTGAAATACCTGGAAGTCGGTCACTGGCAATAAGTGAAAAGCTACTTATTCATTCAGTGAAAAAACGCTTTTGAGAGTTAGCAGCACTGCATCATGAAAATTTAGCAGTCGTAATAAAATAATATTTTAGTAGATTTAAACAAATAATCATAATAAGAACTTAAAACCCATAAATATAAAAATATTAAAAAATGTTAAAAGCTTTGATGCTTTTAAATAACAAAAACACCTCACATATTACTTTACTTTCAAGATTGGACTGTCATGTACACACCCGTGAAGCAAGTAATTTGCATACGAGTTAGAGTATATTTTTCCCGCAGTTTTCCCCCTATATGCACTTTCCAAAATTGTTTACTCAGATTCCCTTGTTATTTTTTAACTTAGAAATAATTTATTATTTGTTTACAATATCAGAAAGTCGTTTCCACTTTAGTTTCTCAAACACTTTTGCTCTTCACTTTGCTATCTTCTCCAAGCGGAAATACACCTGCCATTAAGATATCGAGAGAAGAATTTTAAATTTGCTTTTCTTACTTCGTAGTTCGTTCTGAGACTGCTAGAGTGAGCAAACAAAAACTGGATACAGAATGACTTATGGTCACAAAAAGCCCAAGGCTGATAACGAACAGGATTCAATTGCATTTATACACTTACAAGTGATATTTTACTTTCATAGAATCTCAGAAGTATATTTACATCCCCTAAGTAAAATATCACTAATTGGCCACCCATAAACTTTAACACATTTTTTGCTAATTTTTTTTATACATCTCCTTGTCCATGTAACAAGTCTTAACAAACTGGTTTAGAACTCCTCCATCCTGTGTTACGTAATTTTTTCAAAAATTTTCAGCCATATCTTATTAAGTACATACAATTTAGTTACTTACTAATCGAGACCTGAATTACCATTCCTTTTTTATACATATAAGGAAGCATGCATTAAATATGTGAAAAATTATAATAATTTCCAAAAAATAAATCAACTCTGTCAGTTTTACTGTTCACAATTGAAGAATTTTCAATTGAAAATCTGTGAAATTCAATCGTTTTCAATTTTATATTGTATAAAATTAACTTATTCATTGCACTGGTGCTACCTATAATTATTGTCACATGTTAGTATCAATAGCAATACGAATATGTTACAGTAATAACCTACGAAGTACCCGAACCTATACATTGTCCCAGCCTCTATAGTGTCCCAGTATTTACAGTGTCCCAAGCTGTACGACAGTCCCCTGCATTAAATATTTAAGAGTCTTTAGTTGCTAATTTTTAAAATAGAAGAATTTTTATAGAAAATCTTAAAAATTGAGCTACGTATTTGAAACAGAAGTTTGAAAATTCTAAGTTATTAAAATTGAGGACTTTTCTATTTTAGTTTATTTTATTCTATATTTTTAAAATTTAAGAATTTCCTTTTTATACTTTTAAAACTTCAAGAATTTTTAATTGCAACTTTTAATGCTTGTAGAACTTTGAATTATGAATCTTTAAAAATACAGTTTTTTTATTTTGAAAATTTGCAATTAAAAATTGTGGAAGTTTTAAGTTTTGCAGTTCGATAATTCTGATGATTAACATTTGAAACTTTTTCCATTTGGATAATTTAAAATTAAAAACTTTTGTCTTCGGATCAATAGAATCATCCCAATTCGAAACCGTTGATTTATACATCTTTAAAATTTAAGATTTTTTAGTTCTTCATCTTCAAAATTTAAATTTTAAAAACAAACATGTAACATTATATATTTCTATACTATACAAATTACAAATGAAGATTCTTCAATTGCAAAATTTTTAGCATCAAGCTTTTTTCAAAGAAAACATTTGAAATTTCGTGATTTTAATGTATAAAAATTTTAAATTAAATAAGTTGACGAATTTTTATTTGAAAATATCTTCAAAATAGATCAGTGTCGAAAATGGGAAACTACAGAAAGACTCAAAATTTCCGAATCACTCAGAAAAAATATTTGTTTTAAATTAAAAAACCTTTTCTTTAACATAATGTTTTTCATTGAAACAAAAACAACTTAAAAATGAATGAAACCCTTCTAATTGAAGACAATTTGTATTAGAACAAAGAACCATTTTTTTGAATGAATGAAACTTTTTTGAATAGAAAAAACTTTTCCTCTATAGATGAGAGCCAATGAATATTTTTGTTTGATTATTTTTAATTTTTTGAATATATAAAATCCCAACTTAACTTATTGATGATGTAGCTATTTTAATTTGTAATACTTTAAATTTAAGGGCAAATATATTTTAATTTGATAATTAGGCAATCATAATAAGAAACATGTTATTTTGAATGATTTAGGGTTTTTTTTAAGGATATCTTTCTACAGAATAATAGAAAAAAATCAAAATACTACTCTAATTATACCAATATTTGTTAAAAATATTTAGTAACCGCATCACCACCCTTCCAGTTATAAGATCTTAACAACCCCTCCAATAAGAGATGTTAAGTAATTTATGGATGCCCCTCTCAAGTTAATTAAACTTTTTAATCTTTTATAATTATTTTTTTATTACACCATTAGGTTCTTTCCCTTTCGGGGTAGGCGTGACTCACTCGGTGGGGAAGGGAGTAGTGTAAATTGTGGGAATAGTGAAGGGTTTATAGAATTTTTAGATTGATCTAGAATTGTCGTATTATTTATTTACATAACACGCTCATTCCGCAACACTGCTTCGACCCAAGTTGCTGATCAATCTCTCTAGCAATTCGGAATAGGTGAACCAGAGTGGCTGCATCGCGAGGTGTAGCTGGGGATCTGACAGACTCCGGTCGGTGGGGTCTAAACTAAGGAGCGGTCCTTCCAAGGTGTACTGGAAAAATCCTCTGGAATACCGAGGGCGCGAGTTCTCATGCTCCCGAAGCCAAGATGTGATCGCCGTGTCGAGAGCTGCATGGCACCAGGGTCACCAAATCCTTGAACACCCTGGCCTGCCCTCCTTAGTAGAGGTAAAACTGCCCCCTGAATGCGGGGCTCTGCAGGAGGTATTTTTTATTTCCTTAGCTTTTCATGGGACTTTTATGTCGGAACGTCTTAAAAGACAAGCAAAGAACAATGAGGAACCCGTTCCGGAACCCTCCTTCAACCCACCGCAGAAAGCGGAAGGCACCATTGGAGGGCAATACACTGGAAGCGGTGTGAAATAATGAGGCTGGCGACAATCCTGTCGCCAGAAGCGTCCACGGATGCCCCGGCTTTGCCATTCAATCGCTGAGACGGGAATCTCCATGATGCAGATTAATTTACACCACAGCGGAAGCCCCTCATCGGTTCTAGCCAGACGCATATCAGTGATTCAGACAGGTGACGCCCTAATCCAAGAACCCTCGTTATACAGGGAAAGGATGAGCGGTTTGTCAGGATGTGGCACCATTTATAAGGGACTGATCGAAAAAACGCCAAGGGCATGTATAGCTGTCAAGGGTATGGATGCAATTTTTGTGCCTAAGCTCTGATTCAGGAATCTCGCTGTTATTAAGCTGCGGCTGAAGGGCGGAAGCGGAGAAAGACTAGAGATTGTAACTGCCAGGGCTTATTTCCCTGGCGATACGGATGGATCCCTAACTCCCAGAGAGGTGGAGCTTCTAATTCAGCACTGCCAGGAGAACAGGATTCTTCTGCGGTTGGGTTGTGATGCGAACTCTTACCATACGGTGTGGGGGAACACAAATATCAATGACAGAAAAAGAGATTTAATCGAATACCTAGCGAGCACTGACATGGAGATTCTGAATCGAGGTGATACTCCCACATTCCAGATTAAAAACAGGAGAAGAGGTCCGACTAAATCGTATGAAAACAATTGCCCTACAAGCACAATTAAGTCTAGGGAATCAGCATAATGGTGGAATAAGCACCTCGAGAAACTCCGCAAAAAGACAAGAGCGATGTGCAATTGGGCAAATAGAACCAAATTGCCTTTAGACTGGGACATATATAAGACGTTCCAGTGTGAATATCATACAAATATAAGGAACTATAAGCAGGAAGACTGAACGGGCTTCTGTGATGAATAGAAAGAAATACCTGAAACAGCGAGTCTCCACAAGATCCTAGCGAAAAACCCTGAAGCTCGCCACGGGTTGATGAGGGCCGATTGTAATTTCGCCTCAAAGGTCATAGACAGCAAAAAAGTTAAATGAGCTGTAGGGTCCTTCTGCCCCTTCAAATCACCAGGGGCGGATGGCATCTACCAAGCGCTTATACAAATAGGCCTATAATTTGTCACCCCTCTACTGACAAAGTTATTTAGGGCAAGCATCGCTCTAAAACATGTGCTACCTTCATGGAAGGATGCTAGAGTGCCTTTATTCCCAAACCTCGGAATGAGGGCTACACTGTTGAAAAATATTTTGGACCGATCAGCCTAACGTCTTTTCTTCTAAAGAGGTTGGAGAGGCTGGTCGCGAAATATGTCAGAGATGAGGTACTTTTGGCTTTACCGCTGCACAGAAGGCAGCATACTTTTCAGGCAGTCTGCTCGGTAACAACGGCACTCTATGCCGTTGTGGAAAAAGTGGAGCAGCAGTTGGAACAAAAGGGGTATGCTGTGAGAGCGTTCTTGGATACAGAGGCTGCCTTTAGTAATACTCCTCCAGAAGTCATCTGCCGAGAGGCTTTGTGGTGTGGCGTGCCAAACCAGCTGGTAAGCTGGATAGGAAGCATGCGATGCCGAAGAAGACTCGAAACCAGATGGGTTGAAGGCCTACTTAAATGAGTAGCGCCACGGAGGTGCCCCCAGGGGGTGTCCTGTCGCCGGTATTGTACCGAGAGATATGCGCATGACTTTGTTATCCTAGTTAGGGGGGCTCATCTGTAAACTTTGCCGGGCCTTACAAGGTCGCCGCTGCGCATAGTAGAGCTCTGTTGCAATAGCTCAGGGCTATCGCGTCTGAATTCCAAGCAGGGATGCGTGGAAAGGAAATGGTAACCCAGTCCTCCAAGGGGAAATCTGGTATACGGATGGATTCAGGGGAGAGAGAGAGGATCAGGAGCAGGAATCTATGACAGTGCGAAGAGGAGGGAAGTGGTGGTCCCGCTTGGGAGGCATCCTACTGTCTTTCAGGCGGAGGTCCTCATTCGTTTTGCTGAAATACTACTAGAGGAGAACACTGCTGGAAGACAGATTACGATCTGTCCCGACAGCCAAGGGACACTAAACTGCAGTAGGAAAACCATATATAACATCAGAACTGGTTTGGGAATGCAATAAGTCATTGAACCAACTTGCAGGAAAAAAATGGCTCTCATGTGGGTCCACGGTCGCACAGGAATCAAAAGCAAAGAGAAAGCGGACCACCTGGCAAGATTTGGTGCGGCAAGTGAATAAATATGACCGGACCAGTTCTGCGATTAGCGTCTTGCTGCATCGGTCTTTCCACCAAAACCTGGACCCACACAAAGCACCGAGAATACTAGGAGCTAATCCAGGGTTGCCGATAGGCTAAGTCCATCCTGGGCTATACGTACAGAATGGACAGAGCCAGGGAAATATGCACAAAATATGGGTATAACCTCTCGACGGAGTGCAGGGGATGCGGCAGGGGTAATGAAACATCTTTGCATGTACGATGCCAGTGCCCGGCGTTAGCTAGGCTCAGGCATCCCTTGGATCCTATTTCATGAAACCTGAGAAAGTTACAATGATGTCGGTGATTGACATACTGGACTTCATCAAGAGGTCTAGGGTCAACTACTGACAGCGATATTTAAGGGTATATAATAAATTGATATAAATTACTCATGTTTTAAGTAGGTTTAAGGATATTCTATTTTCTGCATACCGAATCACAATTTTAAAAGAAACAAATATTCAAACATTAGAATTTTCCATTTGGTTTTTTCCCCGTTCTTCAAGTACACATCCGGTGTCTCTAAAAGTCGTTTTAAAACTGATTCAAAGGGACAAAGCGATTTCCACATGTGTCTGTAGATGTTTAGTTTGTCAGCACGATAACTTTCGAAAGAATTGACAGATTGGATTGGCCTTTAGGACACTTTTTTAGTGTACTAAACTAAATGTTAAGTTATTTAGTCAGTCATTTTGGATAAAAATGCAAAAAGTGAGCGCATTTTGAATATTTTTGAGTCCACTTTTTTCAAGATTCAAAAATTCTCTGTACGGATATTCATAGTATTCAAAAATACGAACTAGTTATCCTGATTACCTTTTTTTTATAAAACCACAAATTACCAGAGTTATAGCATTTACAAAAGTCAAAACAAAAGAAAAGAAGCATTTTAAGCCAAATAACGCACGATATAAAAAAAGTCAAAGAGAGAAAAACGTTAACAAAAGAAAATTCACTATCGCCAAATTACTATTGTCGATGCTTTGGCCTTTAGTTTTAAAGAGTCGGTGACCAAGTGTGGGGAATATACAAAGATCGAGCGCAAAGCGTGTGTTGAGAATGTGCCCGCGAAGCACGTGGATTTTTATTGACACGTTTCTGAAAATTAAATGTTAGAAATTGAAATAATTGATTGTCTCGGATTGCTTCAAAAGCTTTTGTATTTGATATACGAAAGTTTACAGAGCAGCGATCTTTCCTGAAAGACAAATTTAAAAAGAAGATTGCATTTTAATGTTAAACTGCAATTGCAGATCTTCATATTGCTTGAATTTTAATTTCGAGAAAGAGAGCACATTCTTTGACAGTTAGTGGTCATTTCAATTAAAATGACAGAAAGTTGCCACTTCTATCTTTATTTTATCTTTTAACCATTCGAGTAGATACTGAGTCATATTGACCCTGTAACCGACTTTGACCAGAAATAGAACTTAGGCGTTTAAAAAAATTGCGGTACCCTCGCCTTATAAGTATAGTTCAATGTCCCGAATAAAGTTTTAGACAGTTTCTGTAGCGTGCCGACTTATCAGACGTCGTTGAGAAGCGATTGAAATCGAAGCAAGGTCAATGTGGCCCATGTGTGTACATAACGTCGAATTTACTGAAATTTGTATTTTTTGTTTTCATCAATTATGAACGTTTTTTAGTGAAAATGTGCCAAAAACGGTTTTTTAAATTTATGCGAGGGCACACGGCCATGTCCATCTGCCCAGCGACCAATGAACGATGACCATCGCGCGTACATGTACGAGGATTGTGTTGATTATAAATAAGTATGAGTAACTACATCGTTGTACAACAAAAGCTTTTTTTTTAATTTTTTATTACGAAAAAAGTTGGTTTCACTCAGATGTGTGAAAGAATCACTATTTTTTACACCTTTCAAATCACCTTTGTCAGTATGCGAAATAAATACCTTTTTTGTAAGGTGCAAATTAGGACTGTTTTTTATTAATAAGGCATACTATAAGAGTATTCACATAAATTCTTAGCTAAAAATATTTAAAATTAAAAAAGTTTTGATTTTTTTCATAAAATTTCATACTGTGCAAAAAAAAATTTTCGCGAATTTCTTTAAGTATGTTAAGGATTTTAAATACACTTATAATACTTATAAATTGCTTTAACATACTTAAAGTATACCTCTGCATTTTGTTAAGTATAAAGTTTCAGCAGTTGTGAAGTTAAGGTCATGTTGACCCAGTATGTACGAACGCTCAAAAAAATAGGTGTGTACTCGAAGGGTTAAAATCTTCTGTCTTTAATTTATCTTCTATTTCTTTTAATTCTTTTTCTACACTTTTTGTCACGATCTTTACTTTCTTAGACTGCAGTTTTTTCAGAGCTTCTTCGTTTCATAGCTGTCTGTTTTATTCTCATCGCCTGAAAAGGAAGAAAGACTATTTCCCATTAAGTTTTCGCCAAGTCCATAATTCGTTCCACGTGCATCGAGCCAATCTTGAACGAACGATAAATCTTGTCTCGAAGCCTTTGGCTATGTCGATGCCACGATGCTTTTGTTCTACTCGTCTTTCACTTCTTATAAATTCTCGATTAAATTCGATTAAAGCTCCTATTTTGTGGTCTAATAACATGTTATAATTTTAATAATATTCTAAAACAGCAATTCTTTCAATATTTGAACTCTCAACAAAAACTTTAGCAATACAACAATCAGAAAGCATTTTCACTGAATAATTATTCAAATTTACTGACCAGTCAGTTAAATGTACTGAATAATCAGCCAAATTCGCTCGTTACTGATATAATTCAGCGACCCAATATCTCATGTATAAACATGAATTAGTTACTTTTTGCGTTTTCAATCAGAGAAAATCCAAAAAGAATTCAATTCAATTTCACTGGGGTATTCAATCAAAAACTACCGGAAATTTTACTGACGGTTTTTTTTTATTCAATAAATCAGTGAAAGACAACTGCATTTCAGTCAAGTCTTTCTGAGGTGATTACAGTTACCCTTTTCTGGTTATTTGAACCGGTATTTCGCTATTTTGGCATTTTCATTTGTTCTCCTTTTATAATACTTAACAAAATGTAAACGGCATTTTAAAAAATCCCTTCAACTTCGGACGAAAGAGCGAATTGCGATTATTATTTGATTATTGATTACAATTTCGTGCAATGAATTTTAATGCTGAATTTGAATAATGCATTTATGCACATTTTAATGCGAAATTCTGTTCCAGCGTTGACATATTATCCTTGCGAGAGAAGGATTATAAGTTAGCAAATATTGGGAATATCAACAAATTTATTCTGTTTACAATTATTCTGTTTTAAATCTAAGAGATGGTAATATGATCAAATGTTTTAATAAAATACTCTTAAATAATTTAATTTTAAAAATCACCTACAATCAGAAGAAATTGTATAAATGGAATTTTAGTTACTTTCAAAACATTATCTCGCGAAGATAAAATACATTAAAATAACGCCTTACTTTATGAAACATTGTGAATCAAGTTCTTTATATTTTATAAAACTATCGCTTGAAAAAGAATATTACGAGGCTGTGTTTGAAAAAATGTCGTTATTACCCTTCAAACCATCCTTATATACAAAATCAACCCCTATAATTAGCAAGCCTGATAGTTCAAAATCCTATTTTATAGGCATTTTTAGCAATTCAATTACAGTTCTGATCGCAATTTTTTAAATACTGCTTTTTAATACTATTGCGTATAGTTTTTAATTCTAATTACATCAAATGTGAGGTAAACAGTTTTCTGATTGATTTATCCTCTATCTATCTGTTAGCTTAATAATACTTCCACACAAATATCACTGTACTATTATTAGTACATATTAGAGTTTCCTTTCCACAAATCGTCAACAATTTTTACAAATAAATATTTTACTTTTTTAAATTAAGGTTTCTTTTTTCATTAAAAAAAGCTTAGATTTTTTCTTTACACACCTTGAGGTAAAAAATTAAGGGATCAAGAAGCATTTTTTGATTAAATGAATGTTTGATTTTCAAAAATAAAAGTAGAAACATTCTTTGAAGAAATAATTGCATTCTCCTTCATTTTTGAAAGTCAAAACTTTTTTTTTAAATGCTTATAGGCATATTATTCATATTTAAATAATAGAAAGGGCATGAAAATCCAACCCAAAAAAAATTATATCAGCACAAAACCTAATAAATGCTTATTTTTACAAATGAATAATAATATGTCGATATTTTGTCCAGATATCCCTACATTATCGCTAGCTTATTATAAATATTACTTTTTTTAGTCGTTGTAAGTATCTAAGTTTGTAAATATAGTACTATGCATGTGTAAAATTTAATGACAGTTTAATTCATTTTTGAAAGTAGCTTTATTTCAGCGACAATTAATTGACTATGACATTGAGCTATGACAAATTACAGCTGGAGATTTTTAAATATATTTACTATCACTATTGAATAATTTTTAAAAAATATTACTAAAAACATCATTAATAATTTTTTTCATTTATTCACAAAACAGTTGAATTTTCTACCAAAAAGGATGGCTTTAGCAAAATTGTTGAGTTTTCCCTCATTTTTAACGAGTTGTCTAGTATTGAAATTATGCTGCGTTAGTCAATTAATAATCATAACAATTAAAAACAGAAATTTTGAAGGGAAAATTATCCTTTAGGCAATGTTTATGAATTTTGTTCATAATAATTGTAAAACTAATTGGTAAATTAGTCTGTTAAAGTCTGTTAAAGTCTGTTAAAGTCTGTTAAATTCCTACGAAATTCATTATATTATGAAATCCCCTGAAATGGTATCTACCCATGGTGTACTTACTCATACTGACTCGTTACCTATGGTGTCTAAAAGAAAATTTCCGACAATTTCAAGGTTTTTCCAGGTATCAATAGATTTGTCGAGGTACAATTTTTCTTAATTCAAGTATTAAGCATCAAGTTTTTATGATCAACTCTGTCCCTGTACCCATTAAAAGCATTACATAATGCTTACAAATATTTTATAGTGTACACATGTTACATTTTAAATGTAAAAGTAAAGAAATTTTTTTCTTTTTTTGAAAAAATCAAAATAACTTTATCAGTTTTTAAATTTTTTTTATAACTTTTGTGGATTTTAAAAAAGTGCGAAAAGCTGGATAAACTGATACAAGAAAAGCCTCAACATCATAAAAACTCTAAAAATGGCACGGTTTTGAATTTAAAATGTACAAAAAACTCATTTTATCCTTAACATTTTTAAAGAATCGTAAAAAATGTCGCTATGTTAATTTAAACAAAAATACATGTCTATTTTCCACGTCCTAAAACATATTTTATTAGCAAGGTTTAAAATTGGTTTTTTAAGCGAAAAATATAATAATTAGGCTCTAAATTTCACTAATTGGTGAAAAATTTGTTTTTTTGTTAAAAATGTTAATGTTTTGTGGCATGTTTGCCTTTTGAACTTTAAAATTAAACTATACATTTTGGATTAAAAATAAATTTAATTTAAAAAATATAACTCTTTGTTTGGGAATTTATTAAATTTGTTGAAAATTCGTCCTTTTTTGCAAAAAATTAATTTTTTTGGTTGATAATTCATTAATTTGGTTAAAAAAGCAACTTGATTGAAAATTTAACATTTCGGATGCAACCTTTTTCATTCGGCACCTAATTTTCAAAGCAAAACTTGCAGATTCTTAGCCTAATATTTTAAAAGAATTAAAAATAAGACTCAGTGTTGATTTAACGAAGTTTCTATTCGTATCGCGTCGGTCAGACGAGTTATAGATTGGTGAAAATGTCGTCCATCACTCCCAACCATGTAACCCTTTTCCAGCTACCTCAATCATTTTGTAAAATTGTGTGCAAGACGAACGAACGAATATCCTCGGCCTTTGTTTAAACTATTATTCTGTAGTCGATAAATTATCGAAATTGCCAAGCGGCACAGCCATCCTTTATGGTAGTGGAATCAACTATTTTGTTGAAAATCCGTCCTTTTTGTTCTTGTTCTTTTTGACCGTACGAATATCCTCAGCCTTTATTCAAACTATTATTCTTTAGTCGATCAATTATCGAAATTGCCAAGCGGTGCAGCCATCTTTTTTGGTAGAGGAATCAACTACTTTGTTCAACTACTTTGTTAATTCATAATAAACAGTAAGATTTTACCAAGCCTCCCCTCCATACAAAAATGGTCTTGCGTTGTTTTTGGGTGACATCTAAATAAATTGACGAAAAAAATGTAATAACTTAACATTACGAAAGATTGGGGGGGGGGGTCCAAACTTACGGATCCCCACAAAAGAAACCTTTACGTAATGTAGGCATGGCCCTTAATTTATTCAATTTGTTTTCAGGTCCGGAAAGCCAACAGAGACTTGCAGCACCTCTCACGACACCAAAGGCGAGAAATTGGCCTAGCAATGATGCTAATTTGTGTAGTGATAGTTTTCATAATTTGTAACATTTTACCAATGATCAGCAATGTATACGAGACGCTCTACTACAACCCCCCAGTGTGGATGATCCAAACCGGAAATCTGCTGGTAACGATCAACAGCAGTATCAACTTCATAATCTACGTAATATTTGGCCGGAAATTCAAGAGACTTTTCCTTAAGCTCTTTTGCAGTTCGAACATTTTTGGCCAGGGTCGTGACAGTCCCGAGTTCCAGACGAATGACGAATCCGTCGTCACGAATACGACAAATATCGAGCTTAGAAACTCGATACGACGAAGCCATAGGTCGAATAATGTTGGTAGCAGAAATAATAATACTCTTATGGCCAATGGCAGCACGAGGCAAAACAATAAAGGTTCCGTAAGATGTGCCAGTCCTAGTCCATGTGTTTATTATCCTGCCAGGAGTCCTGTTCGAAGTCCTAGTCAAATTTCGAGAATCTCGACTCAAAATGGGTGGAGTAAAAAGGAAGTGACAGAGACTGTTTTATTATAGATTAATGAATTTTAATTAATGTTTGTTTTTAAGATTCACTGAAAAGAAGTGGTTGGCATAAATGGAAATCCATTTCAGCATGGTCACTTTCCTGGTAATTTCAAATTCAAGTTTTGAAGATTTTAGAATATTTGAAATTTGAAGCTTTGAAAACTATACGATTTTTCCGCTAGATTGAATTCTAGAGATTCTATCTAGTCCAGTTGTTCATTCCAAGATAGCAATCAAATTCCTTATCTGGGGAAAGACGTAGCCTTTCATTCTTTTGAAACAAATTTAGACATTTAAATATTGACAAATGTCTGCAATTAAAATTTAAAAGCATTCTCGGAATTCTAATCTGAAAGTAATCACACACTCTCAGGGCTGATAAAAATGAAAGCATTCTTATTTAACTGATTCCAAATCGAAAAGCTTTTAGGCTAAATCAGTTCCATTTGCAATACATTATAATTTTGCAAACACGGCATTTTAGAAACTCATTTATTAATCTAATATAAATTTAAACCACTTAAGTTTTAATACCCCAAATATAGAAGCATCCAAACAATAAGTGTAAAAATTGTAGAAATAATTTATTAATTCTTAATATTCCACTTCTTTTTCAACTACTTGAATAACTATTTTTCATTTGTTAAATATCACTTAACTAAACAATTTAAAAAAAAATTAATGAAGGAAGTATGTTCAATTTAGGGGAAATTTGCATACGAAGACCTAGTTTGAAGAATCAACCCCTGATAACTACTACCCCAAAAATTGGAAAATGATAATTCTGCGTTACGCTACTTTAAACTTAGACTGCTCAAGCAAAAAATGAGATTTCTTATCAACTATTTGATAAATAAATGTAATATTATTTTTAAGCATCGTCTACATTGTTTAAAAATCTGAAAAATTAGGATATATGCGTCTTTTGGCTTTTCTCAATACTCAATTCTCAAATTGCACTTCGAAACTTGTTTGTCTCTCGAAAAAAAATCAGAATGCAACATTCAGGATTTTTGAAAATGATTTTTAATTATTAAGAAAGAAAAAAATTAGATATAACATTTTTTCATAATTTGAAGTCATGTGAGATAAAAAATATAGAAAGTTGGATTTCTTAACAGTAATAAGAATATGCGATCCCTATTTTCTTTTATTTAAACTAATTCCACTTATTTCATTTTTAACTCCATTTTTATTCCAATATTCCCCTTTAAAACTTATATTAAATTTCATCACTTTTTAAAGTTAATCGTTTGTTCTTGCATTTTATCAAAATTTTCGTTAAAATATGTTTCTGCAAACTATATAATTTTCCAAAAATGTTTAAACAAAATTCTTTTAATTGGTAGATTTGCACATTAACCTTTATCTGCAAAGTTACTAAGAGACTTTCAACAAAAATGAAGTGAAAAAACCTCCAAGTCTTGGATTTAAGATAATCCCTTATGTTGTATATGCATCACATTAGAAACAACTTTAAAAAATAAAAAATAAATAAAACGTTGCCCTTTTGAGAAAATTCAGTTTAAATATGTTCAGAAAAACTGACATAATAATTTAAAAACAACATATTTTGTCCATAAATGATTCTGTGACTTGAGCATGCACAGTAGAATGGTCCAAAATCATACCAGTTGAGAATTTTTCTTGTTGATCCTACGGGAAAATTATATTATTATAATATGGGAAAATTGATGTTTTCAGAAGAATTAGATTCACGCTCCTGGGTTTTGAACTTAGCTTGCGGGAGATTATTAGAATTTGTGGGGAAACTCAAATTTTTATTCGGCAAGTGAAATGTTTCTCTAGCATTTTTTAACTAATTTTCAATTGTTTTAACAATTTACATTTGTATAAATAATTATTTTCATACTATCTCATTAAAATTTCCTTATTACTTTAATCGAACAGTTCATTGTTAGTAGAAAAACTGACATTTGTTTTAAGCATTTACCAATTGTTTAAACGTGTAACTATTATTTAGTCGTATCTTTTCCTAAAAAGACATTTTTTAATATCTGCATCATTTAGATATTAATATCTCATTCTTGAAAAAATTAGTGTTTTTTAAAATAATTTTTGTGGGTTTAAACAATTTTGTTTCGAAATAAATCTTTAAAATTTTTAATTTCGTTCAAGGTGTCCCTTATCGTTAATTATTTAAATGTTATAAAAAACTCTATAAATAATTGATATTTAGTTTTTAAAAATATTCAAATTTCTTATGCATTTTTTTCAGTAAGATTCCATTCTATAAAAAATACGTTTAATTATATAATTTTGAAATTATTTCTTTAATATTTCCCTTTATGTTTGTATCGTAAATTTTTAATTTTTTTTTTATTTTCGTGGTCAATATAAAATTTTCTTTTAAACAAGTTGATAATCGTTTCTACAACATTACAATATACATTAAAGAAAATGATAAATTTCAAACATTAATTTCAGAACAAAACTCTTGAAACAAAAACTAATTGTGCGTGAATTAGTAGAAAGAAAATTGTTTAAATTATTTGAAATTTTTCAAATAATCAAAAATTAGTTTAAGAATTCCTAAAAACTTTTTTTTGAACAAAATTGTCAATTTCACTGTTTTGAGGCATTTTTGGGGTTCGATTAAACTCAGTTTAAAGTCAGAAATGGGAATCTCGTTTTTCAGAAAAATAAATATTTCCCATTTTAATCTTATCGGATTTTATGGGCTCAAACTTGGAGATAATTTTTTTCGGAGACGACACAAACTGGGGGGTGGCATGCCATCAATTCGAAATAGAGTAAACAATAATAAAATTGGCAACTTTTCTATCCCTTTCTACTTTTTTTATAGTAGGGTGATTACCCTTTTTTTGAACTTACAATTTTGAACAAAAGTAATTTGCTTATTTGCTCCTGGAAAATGTACTGAGGAAGAGTGCCTCTAATTATATGTAATGAGGTGAGAACGTTCTAATAATGTTTGCTAAAGTAAATCCTCAAGTTTCAGGATTAATTTCACATTAAACCAGTCGCATGAGGTTCCCTCATCGAGCAAATAAACTTTGTTACGAAGCGTCCTCTTTCCCCAGATATACGAAGAAATCCACAAGTCCTCGAGAGATTCCTTCGAGAATTTCGAGTCACGTCTTAAAATTCCCACACCTCCAAATCTCATTTCGACGAACTTTTGCAGCAGGTATATGTACTCAGTACTACAGTATGTTCTGCCCAGGATGAAGTGCAGCTAAATTTGTCGCGTTTATTACAGAGCGTGGTCTGAAAATTGTATCAAATTAGATAAGTCTAATTATATAAATAGCCACTTTCTTTCTGTAAATATTTGTAAATATTATCTTACAGTAGGCCAGGAAATAATAACATAAGAAAATGGTTTTAAATTGGACAAAAACGATCTCTGATAATGGGAATTTAGAATGCAAGAAACTTATTTACAACCTCCTAATTTTTTAGAATTCTTATTTCATAGCGTATATTTCTATTTTTAATGATTTAATAGTGTTTTTCAAATGTATAAGGTGACCGCAAAACTTCATTTGCAAAGTGACTTTATCCTTATTTTTCGATAATTTTTCATTTACCCTGACCATTATTATTTATAGATCAAACTTCTGATCTTGTAACATTTGTAATATAGAATATTTTGTTAATGGAATAATACAATTTTAAATTTAAACTTATAAATTTTCAATTTATTATTTTCAGGGCTGAGTGTTTTCACCGAATTCAGGATAAATTCCGTAGACATAAAAATAAAACAATTTAAAGTAAAAAAAATTCTCATGAATTGGAATAAATTTAAAAACTCAATTGATTTTAGTAAAATTGAAGTGAATTTATATGAATTAAAGAAAAATAAGCAGAATTCGATGATATTCATAACAATTCACGGTAAATTAAAAAGTCAAGTAAATTGAAAACAATTCATGAATATGAAAAAATTAATTCAATACAGTAAATTTGAAATGATTTTTTTAGCAATTCAAAGAATGAGCTTAGAAAGGTTCAGGATAAATTAAACAAAACCTTATAACATTTTTAAAAAATCCATTGAATTGATGAGACTTCAGTGAATCAGGATGAATTTAAATGAATTCACGAAATTACGAATTCAAGAAATGTTTTGAAATTAACTAAAATATTATAAAATCTTTTTAAATCCTATAAAGTCTGATGATATTTCGAGAAAATCTGTCAAATGTATTCAAAACCCTTAAGAGATTTTAAAATCCCTTAAAATCATTTAAATCCTTGGGAATCCATTCAATTTTTTTAATATCTAAAAAATGTCTTGGAATAATTTGAAATACCATAAAATATTTTAAATTCGTTGAAATCCCAATAAATAACTGAAATAAATTAAAAATTCCTTGTAATCTTTTAAAATAATTACTAATTTTTCTTGGAAAATTTACTAAAATACCTACAGAGATTTTAATATTCATCAAGATCATTAAAAACCTAAGAAATCTGATAAAATCCGTTGGATCTTTAAATTCTTTAAAATCTTTGGAAATGCTTTGAAATATATGCAAATACATTAAAAAGCTTCGAAATCTCACAGTTCTTGTGAAGAAATTCTTTAAATTCAATTAAAGTATTATAAATTCCGTGAAATTTGATGATATTCCCTGCCATCTTAGAAAATTTACTATAATACATTGAAAGGTTTTAAAATTTATTATAATAATTGAAATCCTACGAAATTTCATAAAATGCCTTGGAATCTTTAAAACCCTAGAGATCCCATGAAAATGTTTCATATCTCCCGAAATCCTAGTAAATCCTTTAACAACTCATCCTTGCAAACATTTTAATTACTTGGAAATGCCTTGGAATCTTTTGAAAATGCCCTAAAATTTTTGTAATCCTTTGCAATCTTTAAAAAATCCTTGAAGTCTGCTTTGAAATACCTTAAAACTTTATAAAGCTCTTGAAAATTCCTTGGATGTTTTGAAAATATCCCAAATTTTTTTTAAATGCTTTGGAATGCCTTCAAATTCTAAAAATCGATTAAAAAATCGTTGGAATCTTTTTAAATAATATTCTAAAATATTTCAAACCCTTTGAAATCTTTTGAAATTTCTTCAAGCTTTTGAAATCTCTTGAAAAGTTCATGGAAAATTCTGAATGCCCTACAAGCTTTAAAATACCCTAAAATATTTTTAAATACTTTCAAATAATAAAATCGGTCTTGGAAACTTTTTTAATGCTCTCAAATATTTCAAAAGATCTGAAGAAAATTTAGAAGTAGGTATATACCGGAATAAGGAAAAAAAGTAAATAAAAGTGACTGTATGGAAACTCTGATTATTTTTGACAGCTACATAAAATGTTTCTTACAAAAATGTCTTAAATTTTGAACTTTTTTTCCGGATTTCCCTAACTTTCCTTGGTCAAGAAAATCCCCTGATTTCCAGGTTTTTTCCTGACTTGTGGCCACCCAGACTTTAGGATTTCGAAGGGCGCATTGAATCAAAAATACCATAATCAACTAGTCCTTTGAATAGTACCTAATACTCATAAACTAATAGATTGTAGATTAGGAGGTTGGACCAAAATACAATTACTCACTGAGCTGAATCATCTCTTGCCAAACGGTGTTACTTTTTGTCTATACAACTGTACAAAAAATCTGTAAATTAATCATTAAAAATTACAAGTCTCATGAAATAAGATTTTATAGAAGATTTTCGTTATTAAAGGAAAATATTTTACAGGTTTTTTTTAATCGCGGTGTGAAATCTTGTTTTCTAGAGACGGACGAGCAGTATTATTATATTAATAAATACTTCTTATGTGTACATAAATAAATAATGTTAATAAGTATTATATAAGGAAATGAGCTAGTCAGGAATATCAGATGCTGTAAAATAATCATCAAATATGTTTATCCAATATTTATTAGAACTAACATGTCCCAGTCCTTTGTAAATATTCAACAATTTAAATAAACCTTATTAAATAATTTCGAGAAATGAGCATTATCAAATGAAAAATAAAAATAGCATCAAATATACTACATGAAAATAAAAAATGGGTAAGATATTCAGCCCAATTACTAAAACGAGATATGAAAAATTTATTATTTCAGTTTTAATATGATCTTTTTCACTCTTTAAAAAAATCAGTATTTGAGTGAATTGTATTGTATCTTTAAAATAGGGCCTGTATATTCTCAAGGATATCTGAAATTGAATTATGTATTATAATCATGAATGAAAAAATATATACATTTGCTTAAACGTCCCATGTTCAAATTCAGGAACCTAAGCATATTCTCTAAATCTTAACCAAGAAAATATTTAAGCATTTTTTGAAAGCTGAAATACGGTATTTTACCATAATATGTGTACAATGGTTCATTTTTTTATAATCCGCAATTATTAGGGGCGGATTTTAGCTATATTAAAAATCTTCTTTCAGCTATTTTTCAAAACTGACTGAAATTGCTCAAACAATTTTCTAATAACGATAATCATTGAAAAATAGAGTTAAAAGAAATTTTTTAATTTGTACCCCTTTAAAAATATTTAAGACTAGAATTGCTGAGTTGCGCAGTTTTTCGTGGAATAAATGTTTGCTAAATCCGCTCCTCTATTCTAATTATTTATTACTTAATTTTAATCCTTAAATTTCGTCTTGCACCTAAAAAACCAGAAATAAGAATTTAATGTAGTAATTGACACTACATTATTTCATAGAAATGTCCCATAACATTTGTTTGTAAAAGAAGAAGGAAGTATTATATTATATTAGTCAATCTTTTGACAAATCAAATTGACCAATAACTTTGATAATAATTGGATAATTAGAAAATAAAATCAGACACTATTATTTAATTCAATCAAAAACCATTGTACCTATTTGTAGAATCTCATAAAATACTGTCCGG
>JAAAKG020192932.1:6668-24428 GCA_010014905.2 Druon quercuslanigerum
ATTTTTAAAGCACTTGAAGATTCCTTGGAATTTTACAAAAGACCGTAAAAACTTTTCAATGCTTTGTAATCCCTGCAAATTTTTGAAATGTATTAAAAATTCCTTAGAATTTTTTAAAATTCCTTAAAATATTTTAATTAGTTTTCAATCTTTCAAAATGCTTTGAAACTTTTTAAATCCCTTCACATTTTTAAAGCACTTGAAGATTCCTTGGAATTTTACAAAAGACCGTAAAAACTTTTCAATGCTTTGTAATCCCTGCACATTTTTGAAATGTATTAAAAATTCCTTAGAATTTTTTAGAATACCCTTAAATATTTTATATAATTTAAAATCAGTTCAAAATATTGAAATCAATTTAAAATTCATTGGAATCTTTTAAAAAACTATCAAATATTTTTGATCCTTTGAAATATTTTTAAATCCTTGAAAACTTTTTGGATAACTTAACATTTTTTTAAGCTCTTGGAAATTATTTGGAATGTTTCAAAATACCCTAAAATGTTTTATATCATTTAAAATCCGTTTAAACTATTGAAATATGTTTAAAATCCTTGAAATATTTCAAAATACCCTAAAATATTTTTAATCTTTTGAAATTTTTCGAAATCATTTGAAACTTTTTAAATTCCTTGCAAGTTGTAGAAACACTTAAAATTTTTTTTAATTCTTTGGAGTTTCTTTAAATTACTGAAATCTATTAAAAATTCCTTGAAATATTTTGAAATACCCAGCAATATTTAAAATCTTTGAAAATCTTTTGAAATCCTTTTTTAATTCCCTTCGAGTATTTTCAAAGCTCTTGAAAAATCTTTAGATTTTTTTTAAATGCCCTAATAATCTTAAAAATCGTTTTAAATCTTTTAAAATTCTTTAAATCTATTAAAAATTTCTTGGAATATTTTTAAATTCCTTAAAATATTTTAATTAATTTGAAATCTTTCAAAATGCTTCGGAACCTTTAAAATTTTTTTTAAACCCCCTAATAATCTTCAAAATCCTTTTAAATCCCTTAAAATTTTAAAAATCTATTAAAAATTTCTTGGAACATTTAAAAATGCCCTAAAATATTTTAAATCCCTTGAAACTTTTTAAAATTCTTGAAAATAATTTGGAATTTTAATTCTCTTTAAATCACTAAAACCTATTAAAAAGCTTTAGAATCTTTTACAATACCCAAATATGTTTCAAATGCTTTAAAGCTTTTTAATTCTTTACAAAATTTTTTAAAGCTCATAAATATTCATTGGAGTTTTTTCGAAGCTTATGAAAATTCCTTGGATTTTTTAAAAATACCGAAAATCTTCACAACTCTTTGGAATCACATTAAATTATTGAGATTTCTTACAAATTCCTGGAAATCTTTTTAAATACCCTAAAATCTTTTAAATCTTGTGAAATTTTTCGAAATCCCTTAAAACTTTTTAAATTCCTTGGAATTTTTTAAGATTCTTAAAAATTCCTTGCAATTTATGAAAACACTATAAAATCTTTAAAATTCTTTGGAGACTCTTCAAATTATTGAAATCTATTTAATATTCAAAGGAATCATTTGAAATACCCTGCAATATTTAAAATCTTTGAAAATATTTCGAAATACTTTTTTAATTTCCTTCGAGTATTTTCAAAGCTCTTGAAAAAGCTTTAGATTTTTTTAAATGCCCTAATAATCTTTTAAATCCCTTGAAATTCTTTAAATCTATTTTTAAAAAATCTTACAAAATACCGTAAAACCTTTCGAAAACCTTGTAATTCCTTCAAATTATTAAAATGTATTAGAAATTCCTTGGACTTTTTTAAAATACCCTAACATATTTTATATAATTTAAAATCTGTTCAAAATATCGAAATCTATTAAAATTTATTGGGATCTTATAAAAAACTTTAAAATATTTTTAATCCTTTGAAATATTTTGAAATCCTTCGAAACTTTTTGAATGGCTTAACGTTTTTTTAACTATTAACAATTCCTTAGAATGTTCAAAAATGCCATAAAATGTTTTATATCGTTTAAAATCCTTCAAACTATCGAAATCTATTACAAATAATTGAAATCTTTTAAAAAACCCTGAAATATTTGAAATCTTTTGAAATTTTTTGAAATCCTTCGAAACTTTAAATTCCTCGAAATTTTTGTAAGACTCTTAAAAATTCCTTGCAATTTTTAGAAACACTTTAAAGTCTTTAAAATCCTTCGGAGTCTCTTCTAATTATCGAAATCTATTAAAAACTCCTTGGAATCTTTTGAAATACCCTGCAATATTTAAAATCTTTGAAAATATTTCGAAATATTTTTTAATTCCCTTGGAGTATTTACAAAGCTCTTGAAATTTTTTTGGTTTTTTTAAATGCCCTAATATAATCTTTAAAATCCTTTTAAATGCCTTTAAATTCTCTGAATCTATTAAAAATTCCTTGGAATCTTTTATAATTCCTTAAAATATTTTAATTAGTTTGAAATCTTTCAAAATGCTTTGGATCTTTTTCAATCCCTTCACATTTTTTGAAAGCTGTTGGGGATTCCTTGGAATCTTACAAGATACTGTGAAATCTTTTAAATCCTTTGTAATCCCTTAAAATTCTTAAAATCTATCAAAAATTCGTTGAAATATTTTAAAATACCCGAAAATATTTTATATAATTTAAAATACGTTCAAAATACCGAAATCCATTAGAAATTCATTGGAATATTTTTAAAAACTCTCAAATATTTTAAAATCCTTTGAAACATTTTGAATGACTTAACATTTTTTTAAAGCTCTTAACAATTCCTTGGGATGTTCAAAAATACCCTAAAATGTTTTATATTGTTTAAAATCCTTTCCAACTATCGAAAACTATTAAAATTCCTTGAAATATTTCAAAATACCGTAAAATATTTTAAATCTTTTGAAAATTTTCAAAATCCTTTGAGCTTTTTAAATTCCTTAAAAAATTTTAAAGCCTTTTAAAAATTCTTTGCAATTTTTAGAAATACTTTAAAATATTTTAAATCCTTCGGAGTCTCTTCAACTTATTGAAATGTATTTAAAAAAACTTGGATATTTTTGAAATACCCTGCAATATTTAAAAGCTTTGAAAATATTTCTGAATCGTTTCTTAATTCCCTTGGAGTATTTGAAAAGGTCTTGAAAAATCTTTAGATTTTTTTAAATGCTCTAATAATCTTTAAAATTTCTTAAAATATTTCAATTCATTTGAAATCTTTCAAAACGCGTTGAAACTTTTTAAATCCCTTGGAATTTTTTTAAATACCCTTAAATGTTTTATATAATTTAAAATCCGTTTAAAATATACCAACAATTCTTTCGAATCTTTAAAAATGCCCTTAAATATTTTTATTAATTTGAAATCTTTTGAAAATTTTTTCAAGTTCTTAAATCCCTTGAATTTGTTTTTAAAGCTTCTAAAAATTCCTTGGGATCTTTTAAAATACTGTAAAATCATTGAAATTGTTTGATAATTCTTCAAATGATTAAAATCTATTAAAAATTCCTTTGAATTTTCTTTAAAAAAACCCTAAAATACTTTTAGTCCTTTAAAAACCTTTAAAATTGTTTAAAACATTTTGAATGGCTTGATATTTTTTCAAAGCTCTTAGAAATTTCTTGGAATTTCTTAAAATACCATAAAATATTTGTTATCATTTAAAATCCGTTTAAATTATCAAAGCCTATTAAAAATTCCTTGGAATATTTAAAAATTTCTTAAAATATTTAATTAGTTTAAAATCTTTCAAAATGCTTTGGAACTTTTTAAATCCCTTTACATTTTTTAAAGCTCTTGGAGATTTCTTGGAATCTTACAAAAGATCATACAAACTTTTAAATCCTTTGTAATTACTTCAAAATTTTAAAATGTATTAGATATTCCTTGAAATTTTTTTAAATGCCCGAAAATATTTTATATAATTTAAAATCCGTTCATAATATCGAAATCTGTTAAAAATTCATTGGAATATTTTTTAAAACTCTAAAATATTTTTAATCCTTTGAAATATTTTGAAATCCTTCCAAATTTTTTGAAAGACTTAACATTTTTTCAAGCTCTTAGCAATTATTTGGAATGTTCAAAAATATCCTAAAATGTTTTATTATATCGTTTAAGCTCGGTTTAATTTATCGAAATCTATTAAAAATCCTTGAAGTCTTTCAAAATACCCTTAAATATTTTTAATCTTTTGAAATTTCTCGAAATCCTTTGAAACTTTTTCATTTTCTTGAAATTTTTTGAAGGCTCTTAAAAATTCCTTGCAATTTTTAGAAACACTTAAAAAATTTTCAAATTCTTTGGAGTCTCTTCTAATTATTGAAATCTATTAAAAAATTCTTGGAATCTTTTAAAATTCCTTAAAATATTTCAATTTGTTTGAAATCTTTCAAAATGATTGGAACTTCTTAAATCCCTCACATTTTTTAAAGCTCTTGGAGATTCCTTGGAATCTTACAAAATACCGTAAATTCTCTTAAATCCTTTGTGTCCCTTCAAATTTTTAAAATGTAATGAAAATTCCTTGGAATCTTTTAAAATACCCTAATATATTTTATATAATGTAAAATCCGTTCAAAATATCAAAATCTGTTTAAAATTCATTGGAATATTTTTAAACCTTTTGAAACATTTTGAAATATTTTTTAACTCTTAACAATTCCTTGGGATGTTAAAAAATACCCTAAAATGTTTTATATCGTTTAACATCATTTCAGACTATCGAAATCTATTAAAAATCCTTGAAATATTTCAAAACACCCTAAAATGTTTTAAATCTTTTGAAATTTTTCGAAATCCTTTGGAAGTTTTTTAATTCCTTGGAATTTTCTGAAGGCTCTTAAAAATTCCTTGCAATTTTTAGAAACACTTTAAAATCTTTAGAATCCTTTGGAATTTCTTCAAATTATGGAAATCTATTAAAAGTTCCTTGGAATCTTTTGAAATACACTGCAATATTTAAAATCTTTGAAAATATTTCGAAATCCTTTTCAAATTCCCTTGGAGCGTTTTCAAAGCTCTTGAAAAATCTTTAGATTTTTTTTAAATGCTCTAATAATCTTTAAAATTCTTTGAAATCTCTTAAAATCCTTAAAATCTATAAAAAATTCTTTGGAACATTTCAAAACGCCCTAAAATATTTTTGTTCTTTTGAAATTTTTCTAAATACTTTGAAATTTTCTTCATTCCTTGAAATTTTTTGAAGGCTCTTAAAAATTGCTTGCAATTTTTAGAAACACTTTAAAATCTTTAAAACCCTTTTGATTCTCTTCAAATTATTAAAATTAATTAAAAATTCCTTGGAATCCCTGCAATATTTAAAATATTTGAAAATATTTTGAAATCCTTTTCTAAATCCCTTGGAATATTTTCAAAGCTCTTTAAAAATCTTTAAATTTTTTTTAATACACTAATAATCCTTAAAATCCTTTGAAATCGCTCCAAATTCTTAAAATCTATTAAAAATTCCTTGGAACGTTGCAAACCCCTTGAAACTTTTTAGAACTCTTAAAAATAATTTGGAATTTGAATTCTCCTTAAATCACTAAAATCTATTAAAATGCTTTGAAATCTTTTAAAAACCCTAAGATGCTTTAAATCCTTTAAAGCTTTCTAATTCTCTTAAAATTTTTATAAAGCTCATAAAAATTCATCGGAATTTTTTCAAAGCTCATGAAAATTCCTTGCATTTTTTAAAAATACCGAAAATTTTCACAACTTTTTGATTTGAAACTTTTTAGATTCCTTGAAATTTGTTAAGGCTCTCAAAAATTCCTTGCAATTTTAAGAAACACTTTTAAATCTTTAAAATTCTTTGGAATCTCTTCAAATTATTGAAATCAATTTAAAATTCCCTGGAATCTTTTGATATACCCTGCAATATTTAAAATCCTTGAAAATATTTCGAAATCCTTTTTTAATTTCCTTCGAGTATTTTCAAAGCACTTGAATCAAAAACAAAACAAAAACAAAAAACAAAGCACTTTAGATCTTTTTAAAATGTCCTAATAATCTTTCAAATCTTATGAGAACCCTTAAAATTTTCAAAATATATTAGAAATTCCTTGGAATTTTTTAAATTACCCAAAAATATTTTATATAATTTAAAATCCGTTAAAAATATTGAAATACATTTAAAATTCATTGGAATCTTTTAAAAAACTCTAAAATATTTGTAATCCTTTGAACTATTTTTAAATCCTCTGAAACATTTTGAAAGATTTAACATTTTTTTTTTTAATTCTTAGCAAATCCTTAGAATTTTTAACTATACCCTAAAGTATTTTATATCGTTTAAAATCCTCTCAAACTATCAAAATCTAATAAAAATTTTTAGAAATCTGTGAAAAATTCCTTGAAATACCTGCAATATTTAAAATATTTGAAAATATTTCGAAATCCTATTTTAATTCCCTTGGAGTTTTATCAAAGCTCTTCAAAAATCTTAACATTTTTTTATGCCCTAATAATCTTTAAAAATCCTTTGATATCCCTTAAAATTCTTAAAATCTATTAAAAATTCATTGGAACCTTTCAAAACGCCCTAAAATATTTTAAATCCCTTGAAACTTTTTGAAACTCTTAAAAATAATTTGGATTTTGAATTCTCCTTAAATCACTAAAACATATTTGAAAGCTTTGAAATCTTAAAAAAACACCCAAAAATGTTTTAAATCCTTTGAAGCTTTTAAATTCTCTTGAAATTGTTTTCAAGCTCATAAAGATTCATTGGAATTTTTTCAAAGCTCATGAAAATTCCTTGGATTTTTTAAAAATATCGGAAATGTTCATAAGTATTTAGAATCACTTCAAATTATTAAGATTGATTAAAAATTCTTCGAAATGTTTTAAAATAGCCTAAAATATTTTAAATCTTTTGAAATTTTTCGAACTCCTTTAAAACTTTTTAAATTCCTGGGAATTTTTTGAACGCTCCTAAAATTTCCTTGCAATTTTTAGAAACACTTTAAACAATTTTAAATCCTTTGGAGTCTCTTCTAATTGTTGAAATCCATTAAAAATTCCTTGGAATCTTTTAAAATACCCTGCAATATTTAAAATCTTTGAAAATATTTCGAAATCCTTTTTTAATTCCCTTGGAGTATTTTCAAAGCTCTTGAAAAATTTTTCGATTTTTTTGAAATGCTCAAATAATCTTAAAAATCCTTTGAAATCCCATAACTTTCCTAAACTCTATTAAAAATTCCTTGCACCCTTTCAAAAAGCCCTACATTATTTTAAATCCCTTGAAACTTTTTAAAACTCTTTAAAACAATTTGTCATTTAATTTCTCCTTAAATCACTAAAACCTATTAAAAGACTTGGGAATATTTAAAAAAAAAACCAAAGATGTTCTAAATCCTTTCAAGCCTGTTAATTTTCTTGAAATTTTTTAAATACATATAAATATTCATTGGATTTTCTTCAAAGCTCATGAAAATTCCTTGAATTTTTTAAAAATACCGAAAAGTTTCTTAACTCTTTGGAATCATTTTAAATTATTAAATCCCTTAACATTCTTTAAATCTATTAAAAATTTCTTGGAATCTTTTAAAATTCCTTAAAATATTTTAATTAGTTTGAAATCTTTCAAAATGTTTTGGAACTTTTTAAATCCCTTCACATTTTTTTTAAACTCTTGAAGATTCCTTGGAATCTTACAAAAGACCGTAAAACCTTTTAAATCATTTGTAATCCCTTAAAATTTTTAAAACGTATTAAAAATTCCTTGAAATTTTTCAAAATACCCTAAAATATTTTATATAATTTAAAATCCGTTCAAAATATCGACATCTATTTAAAATTCATTGGAATACTTTCAAAAATTCTAAAATATTTTTAATCCTTTAAAATATTTGGAAATCCTTCGAAACATTTTGAATGATTTAACATTTTTTTAAAGCTCTTAGCAATTCCTTGGAATGTTCAAAAATACCCTAAAATATTTTATACCGTTTAAATCCTTACAAACTATCGAAATCTATTAAAAATGTTTGAAATCTTTCAAAACACCCTAAAATATTTTAAATCTTTTGAAATTTTTCGAAAGCCTTTGAAACTTTTTAAATTTCTTGCCATTTTTAGAAACACTTAAAAATTATTTAAATCCTTTGGAGTTTCTTTAAATTACTGAAATCTATTGAAAATTCCTTGAAATATTTGGAAATACCCTGCAATATTTAAAATCTTAGAAAATATTTCGAAATCCTTTTCTAATTCCCCTGGAGTATTTTCAAAGCTCTTGAAAAATCTTCAGATTTTTTAAAATGCCCTGATAATCTTTAATATCCTTTTCAATCTTTTAAAATTCTTTGAATCTATTAAAAATTTCTTGGAATCTTTTAAGATTCCTTAAAATATTTTAATTAATTTGAAATCTTTCAAAATGCTTTGGAACTTTTTAAATTTTTTTAAACGCCCTAATAATCTTTAAAGTCCTTTAAAATCCCTTAAAATTTAAAAAATCTATTAAAAATTCCTTGGAACATTTAAAAACGCCCTAAAATATTTTAAATCCCTTCAAACTTTTTAAAATTCTTGAAAATAATTTGGAATTTTAATTCTCTTTAAATCACTAAAACCTATTAAAAAGCTTTGGAATCTTTTAAAGTACCGAAACATGTTTTAAATACTTTGAAGCTTTTTAATTCTTTAAAATTTTTTTAAAGCTCATAAATATTCATTGGAGTTTTTTCGAAGCTTATGAAAATTCCTTGGATTTTTTAAAAATACCGAAAACTTTTTTAATTTCTTGAAATTTTCTGAAGGCTCTTAAAAATTTCTTGCAATTTTTAGAAATCTATTAAACATTCCTTGGAACCTTGCAAAACGCCCTAAAATATTTTAAATCCCTTGAAACTTTTTAAAACTCTTGAAAATAATTTGGAATTTTGATTCTCCTTAAATCACTAAAACCTATTAAAAATCTTTGGAATCTTTTAAAATACCCAAAGATGTAAGCTTTTTAATTCTCTTTAATTTTTTTAAAGCTCATAAAAATTCATTAGAATTTTTTCAAAGCTAGTAAAATTTTCTTGGATTTTTTTAAAAATACCGAAAATTTTCACAACTCTTTGATATCACTTCACATTATTAGTATTTATTAAAAATTCCTTGTAATTTTTTTAAATGCCCGAAAATATTTTAATTGGTTTGAAATCTTTAAAAATGCTTTAAAATTTTTGAAATCCCTTAACATTTTTTTAAAGCTCTTGAAAATTCCTTGGAATCTTACAAAGTGCCAGAAAATATTTCATATAATTTAAAATCCGTTCAAAATATCGAAATCTATTTAAAATTCATTGGAAGCTTTTAAAAACTCTAAAATATTTTCAAAGCAAACTCTAAGCAATTTCTTGGGATGTCCAAAAATACCCTACAATTTTTTATAACATTTAAAATGCGTTTAAATCTTTCAAAATACCCTAAAATATTTTCAATCTTTGAAATTTTTCGAAATCCTTTTAAACTTTTTAATTCCTTAAAATTTTTTGAAGGCTCTTAAAAAGTCCTTGCAATTTTTATAAACACATTAAAATCTTGAAAATCCTTTGGAATCTCTTTAAATTATTGAAATCAATTAAAAATTTCTTGGAAACATTTGAAATACCCTGCAATATTTAAAATCTTTAAAAATCTTTCGAAATACTTTTTTAATTCTCTTGGAGTATTTTCAAAGCTCTTAAAAAATCTTTACATTCTTTTTAAAAGCCCTCATAATCTTTAAAATCCTTGGAAATTACTTAGAATTCTTAAAACCGATAAAAAATTCCTTGGAATCTTTTAAAATTGCTTACAATATTTCAATTAAAACATTTTTTATAGCTCTTGAAGATACCTTGAAATATTACAAAAGACCGTAAAAACTTTTAAATCCCTTGTAATCCCTGCAAATTTTTAAAATGTATTAGAGATGTCTTGGAATTTTTTTAAATACCCTAAAATATATTATATAATTTAAAATTCGTTTAAAATATCAAAATATATTTAAAATTTATTGGAAGCTTTTAAAAACTCTAAAATATTTTTTAACCCTTTGAAACATTTTGAAAGACTTAAAATTTTTTAAACTCTTTACAATTTCTTGGATGTTCAAAATACCCTAAAATGTTTTATGTCGTTTAAAGTCAGTTCAATCTATCGAAATCTATTAAAAATCCTAGAAATCTTTCAAAATACTTTGAAATATTTTTAATGTTTTCAAATTTTTCGAAATCCTTTGAAACTTTTTTAATTCCTTGAAATTTTTTGAAGGCTCTTAGAAATTCCTTGCATCTTTTAAAAACACTTAAAAAATTTTTAAATCCTTTGAAATCTTTTGTAATTACCGAAATCTAATAAAAATCTTTGAAATCTTTCAAAACACCTTAAAATATTTTAAATCTTTTGAAATTTTTCGAAATCCTTCGAAACTTTTTAAATTCCTTGAAATTTTTTGAAGGCTCTTAAAAATTCATTGCCATTTTCGGAGACTATATGAAAAATTCCTTGGATTATTTTGAAATACCCTGCAATATTTAAAATCTTTAAAAATATTTCGAAATCCTTTTTTAATTCCCTTGGAGTATTTTCAAAGCTCTTAAAAAATCTTAAAAATTGTTTTAAATGCCCTAATAATCTTTAAAATCCTTTATAATCGCTTGAAATTCTTAAAGCCTATTAAAAACTCCTTAGAATCTTTTAAAATTCCTTAAAATATTTTTATTAGTTTAAAATATTTCAAAATGCTTTGCAACTTTTTAAATCCCTTCGCATTTTTGAAAGTTTTTGAAGATTGCTTGGAATCTTACAAAAGATCGTGAAAACTTTTAAATCCTTTGTAATCCCTGCAAATGTTTAAAATGTATTAGAAAATCCTTGGAATTTTTTAATACACCCTAAAATATTTTATATAATTTAAAATCTGTTTAAAATATCGAAATATATTTAAAAATTATTTGAAGCTTTTGAAAACTCGAAAATATTTTAAATCCCTTGAAACTTTTTAAAACTCTTAAAAATAATTTGGAATTCGGATTCTACTTAAATCACTAAAATCTATTAAAAAGCTTTGGAATCTTTTAAAATACCTTAAGTTGTTTTAAATCCTTTGAATCTTTTTAATTTTTTAGAAATTGTTTTAAATATTTAATATTTAATGTAATATTTAATATTTAAATCCCTAAAAATTCTTTAAATCTATTAAAAATTCCTTGAAATCTTTTAAAATTCCTTAAAATATTTCAATTCGTTTGAAATCTTTCAAAATGCTTTGGAACTTTTTAAATCCCTTCACATTTTTTTTTAAACTCTTGAAGATTCCTTGAAATTTGAGAAAAGACCGAAAAACTTTTAAATCCTTTGTAATCCCTGCAAATTTTCAAAATGTATTAGAAATTCCTTGGAATTTTTAAAAATACCCTAATATATTTTATATAATTTAAAATCCGTTCAAAATTTCGCGAATCTATTTAAACTTTATTGGAATACTTTTAAAAACTCTAAAATATTTTTTATCCTTTGAAATATTTTTAAATACTTTAAAACAATTTGAAAGATTTAATATTTTTTTTAAATTCTTAACAAATCCTTAGAATTTTTAACTATACCCTAAAGTATTGTATATCGTTTAAAATCCTGCCAAAATATCGAAATCTAATAAAAATCTTTGAAATCTTTCAAAACACCCTAAAATATTTTTAATCTTTTGAAATTTTTCTCTCTTCAAATTATTGAAATCTATCAAAAATTTCTTGGAATCTTTTAAAATACCCTGCAATATTTAAAATCTTAGAAAATATTTCAAAATACTTTTTTAATTCACTCGAAGTGTTTTCAAAGCCCTTGGAAAATATTTAAATTTTCTAAAAATGCCCTAAAAATCTTTAAAATCCTTATAGATCCCATAAAATTCGTAAAATCTATTAAACATTCCTTGGAATTTATTAGAATCCCTTAAAACATTTCAATTCGTTTGAAATCTTTCCAAATGCTTTGAAACTTTTTAAATCCCTTCACTTTTTTAAAGCTCTTGAATATTCCTTGGAATCTTACAAAAGACCGTAAAAACTTTTAAATCCTTTGTAATGCTTGAAAATTTTTTAATTGTATCAGAAATTCCTCGGAATTTTTTTAAAATACACTATAATATTTTATATCGTTTAAATCCTTACAAACTATCGAAATCTATTTAAAATTTTTGAAATCTTTCAAAACACCCTAAAATATTTTAAATCTTTTGAAATTTTTCGAAAGCCTTTGAAACTTTTTAAATTCCTGGCAATTTTTAGAAACACTTTAAAATCTTTAACATCCTTTGGACTCTCCTCTGATTATAAAAATCTATTAAAAATTCCTTGAAATCTTTTGAAATACCCTGCAATATTTAAAATCATTGAAATCCTTTTTTAATTCCCTTGGAGTATTTTCAAAGCTCTTGAAAAATCTTAAAATTTTGTTTAAATGCACTAATAATTTTTAAAATCCTTTATAATCCTTTAAAATTATTAAAATCTATTAAAAATTCCTTGGAATCTTTTAAAATCCCTTAAAATATTTTAATTAGCTTAAAATCTTTCAAAATGCTTTGAAACTTTTTAAATCCCTTCACATTTTTGATAGCTCTTGAAGATTCCTTGGAATATTACAAAAGACCGTAAAAACTTTTAAATCCTTTGTAATATTTGGAAATGTTTAAAATGTATTAAAAATCTTTTAAAATTTTTCGAAATTCTTTAAAACTTTTTAAATTCCGTGGAATTTTTTGAAATACTCTGCAATATTTAAAATCTTTGAAAATATTTCAAAATCCTTTTTTAATTCCCTTGGAGTATTTTCAAAGCTCATGAAAATTACTTGGATTTTTTCAAAATACCGAAAATGTTCACAACTCTTTGTAATCACTTCGAATTATTAAGATTTATTAAAAAATTCTGAAAATCTTTTAAATTACACTATACTATAATCATACTAAAATTAGTTTAATTTAAAATCATAACTATTATTCACAGTCACAAAAATTTGTTAATCTAAACATTCGATCCTCATTCTATTTTTGTCTGAAAGAAAATGTTGAAATACTGAGAAAAGTATTTTTTGTTTTACAATAATGAGATTTATTTTTATTGTTCGCTGATTACACTCGATTTCCGCTTACATTATATAATGAAGCGAGAAACATTCTGACCTGTGAGTTCGACAAATGCATGTTATACACGTTCTGCTAAATCCGTTAAAGGTATGTAACGAGAGGTAAATTACTGCGTGCAAATCTGGTACAGTCGTGTGCAAAAGCACCAATAAAATAATTCTTTCAACTGGATTGTTAATTTTCCAATTTTACAATAATCCTTTTGTCGATTCATATTTTATATTTTATTTCATCACAAAAAAAAAATAAAATTAATAATCAATATATAATTCCTTATTTTTATTATTAATACCTTATAATAATTGATTTAATTAATCCAAACAATAATTTACAAATCATAATATTCAAAATTTATCTTCGGTATATCAATTTTTTCATATAACATTTTGTTAACTTAACAAAATTTGTGTTGGTTCAAAAAAACATTTTGGTAAAGTAATTCATCATTTTGTTATGCTAGCAAAAATTTGTTTCAATTAAACTAACAATTTCGTTCAATGAAGTGGAAATTTTTTTTGCACAAACTAAACATTCTCAGTGTATAATTTGATTAAATTTATTATTAATAACGCCTTTTATGAGTAGCATGCTTATTTCATACCAAACACTTTTGATTAGCCAGAAATATTCCAAATATTTTTCATTGTTGATTATTTTCTTATTATTCAGTTATGAATTAATCCGAAGAAAAAAAATCATCATTTTTCATCAGAATGTTAAAATCTCAGTTACATAAAAAAGTTATTTTGCTTTTCCATTAGACAATAGAAACTTTATATATACTGATAGTATACATTTTTCTTTCACTGATTAGATTAAATATTTGTAAATAAACTGATAAAATTGAAGTGAGCCCCGAATTCTTTTATTTATCAGTTACTGAAATATAAAACCGATTTAAAAAATTTTTTTTTTTTTTTTTAATAAAGAATTATTTTTTTACCTAAAGATTTTTTTAACATGTTCTATATCATATTAGATAATAATACTAATAATGAATAAATATTGTTAATTTAATTTTTTAAGAAAACTGAATTATTTCACAAGATATTTATTAGTTTATTTAAGATTCGAAAATTATTTAGATCTTGAGAAGATTTTAAAACATTTCAAATAATATGCTAAAATTTCGAAATAGGATTTAGAAGACTTTATTTTTATTATTTTTTTTTAAACATAATTCAGATTTTTAAAGATTTCAAAAAAATATAGGTTGTATAAGATTTTTAAAAAGTTTTAAAAGGTTTCAAGAGATTAAAAATGTATTTTTCTTGTTTAAAATTTAAATACTTATTTAATTAAAAGTTGAACTACTTCATAAAAAATTTTTTGTTTTTGTTAACGATTCATAATTTTTCTGGTAAAATCGACTTGGAATTTTTTTCTTTCTTGACTGAAAAATCTTCTTCCTTGGAATCTTTTAAAATTCCTTAAAGTATTTTAATTAGTTTGAAATCTTTCAAAATGGTTTGAAATTTTTTAAATTCCTATTGAAAATTGAAAATTCGTATTTTTGTTAAAGAATTTATCTTTTTGGTAGAAATTTCATACTTTTTTGGTTAAAAATATAACTTTTTGGTTAAAAATTAATCTTTTTTAGTTGAGAATTTGTATTTTTGATTGAAAATATAACTTTTTTCTACAAAATTCATATTTGCAGATTAAAAAATTTAACTTTTTTAAAGAATATTTATCTCTTTTGATAAAAATTTAATCTTTTTTTATTGAGTTCAACTCTTCTTTATTTAAAATTAAAATCCGTTTTTGATAAAATATTAATTTGTTGTCACGTTTTTCGTTGAGGATTCAACTTTTTGGTTAAAAATTCAACTATTTTGTTGAAAATTAACTTTTTGTTGAAATTGTTATTTCCAAGATCCTTTTGAATTTTCTCAGGAATCTTTAAAAAGTTATAGTTTTATAACATTGAAAACAAATAAATTTATTAAATAAATAGTTTTTTTTGAAATTTCCGGTGTATATTACCCCCCCCCCCCATCAAATTGGTATAAGAATGCAGAATTACTAATTTCTTCTCCTCCTCTGATTTTCCCTCACTCCCCATACCCCAATAATTTTTCATCACTTTCCCTTCCCCCATTTTACCTACTAATCCTCTTATTATTATCCTTCACTTCGACTACTTCCCTACCACTCATTTCCCCTTACTTCCTATCCTATAATTTTTCCGTCTTTTCCACACCTCACTTTCAACCCCCTTCTTGCTGCCTATTATTTTCTATCACATTCTGTAATTCCCCCCTCCCTACTTCCTCTAACTTTCTCAGATCCCCTTACTTTGGCCAACACCCTCTGCTTCTTCTCCGCTCGCCCCTTCGTTCCCTGCCGTCATTTTTTCTTACTTTCCCTTCTTTGAGTACCTTAATTTTACTTTACTTACCATTCCCCTATCATTTTCTTTCACTTCTCGTCGTTACTTCTCCTCTCACCTATCCTGTTCCTCTACCCTCACTTATCCCACTTCCTCTCTCAAAATTTTGCCTAGTTCCCCTTCGACAATTTCCCCTACTTCTGCAATTATTTCTTTACTTCCCCTGCATCACTTAACTACAAAAAAGTATTATTTTAGGGATAATTCAAGGTATTAATGTAAGAACCATTACAAACAGTATGGAGTTAGTTAACATCCGCTAGTTTCCCTCTACTCACTTATCCTTCTTTATCCTACTACCTCTTCAAAAATTTCTTCTATTTTCTGTTCCCTCATTTTCCCTACTCATCCTCTTAAAATTTCCCTTCACTTCAATTACTTTTCTACCCGACATTTCCCATTACTTCCTCTCCTATAATTTACCTTCATTTCTTCTCACTTCTCACTTCTCCTCGTTACTTCTCCTCTCACTTATCCTCTTTCTCTACCCTCATTTATCCCACTTCCTCTCTCATAATTTTGCCTATTTCATTTTCACCAATTTCACTACTTCTCCTATAATTTCTGGTCATTTTCGCTCACTTCTCCTCGTTACTTCTCCACTCATCTATCCTCTTCCTCTAACCTCACTTATCCCACTTCCTCTCTGCAAATTTTGCCTATTTCATCTTCACCAATTTCACTACTTCTCCTATTATTTCTTTTCATTTGTTTTAAATCAGCCCCTATAATTTTCCTTACTTCCCCTATATCACTTGGCTATTAAAAGGTATTATTTAAGGGCTAATTCTAGGTATTAATATAAGACTTATAAAAAACAGCCTGAAGTTAGTGAAATGTCTTCAACTTTCCCTAGCCCCATTTATTCTACTTATCCTCCTCTAATTTCCCTTCACTTAAAACTCTCCTATGGTTTTCCCTTACTTTCCCGCTCCTCACTTTCCATCTCCTACTTTTTGTCTCTTATTTTCTATCACATTCTGTAATTCCCCTCCCTCTACTTGCCCTAACTTCCTCGGATGCCCCCTTACTTTTCCTAGCTGCCTCTGTTTTCCTCCCCGCATCCCTTACTTCCCTCCCCACATTTCTTCTTACTTCCCCTACTTACAGTCCCTTAATTTCACTTCACTTACCATACCCCTATCATTTTCTCTCACTTCCCACGTTATCCTCCCATCACTTTCGCTAGTTCCTCCTTCCTCACTCATCCTACTTTCTCCCCAAAAATGTTGCCTACTTCCCCTTTACTAACTTCCCCTGCTTCTCCTATTCATTTTCTTCACTTTCCCTAGTTCCCCATCTATAACTTTCCCTACATATTCTACATTACTTAACTATAAAAAAGTATTATTTCAAGGCTAATTTTCAGATATTAATGTTATAAAGACTCCGAAAAAATAGTATCGAGTGGTAGTACAATAAGAACACTGGTAGGAACTAACATTTATTTGTTTTAACTGAAAATAACAGCATGAACTTATCTAATTCAAAAAAAGGACACGCAAAAAATTACATCGTAAAAAAAAATCTTTAGTTTTTACTGTGTTTCCTCACTTTTCACCCCCCTCACAGTCCACGCCCCTTATTTCCCATACTTTCTCTCCTCTTATTTCCTATCACTACCTCTTACAAAATGTTTTCTGCTTTCCCTCTCCCCATTTATTCTACTCATCTTCCTATAATTTCCGTTCACTTACACTCCTTCTCTACCCCCTATTTTCCTTTACTTCCTTTCCTATAATTTCATTTACTTTCCCACCCCTCACTTTCCATCTCCTACTTTTTTCCCTTATTTTCGATCACATTCTGTAATTCCCCTCCCTCTACTTTCCCTAACTTCCTCGCATATCCCCTTACTTCTCCTAACTTCCTCTGCTACCTTGCCCTCATTAATCCTCTCATCACTTCTCACTTCCCCTACTTCCTCTCTAATTATTTCTCCTCATCCCCTCCTTATTTGCTCTCAATGACCTCCTATCATTAAAATTGCACTTCCCTTACTTTCCCTTTCCTAATTTTTCCTGACCCCCTCTACCTTTTCCCCTACTTCCCAATTCTCATTTTGTCTCACTTCCCTTACTTGCCTTCCCTCAGGAGCCGTACTAAAATTACGTAACGGATTATAGGCTATCTTTAAGACACCCCCCCCCCTGTAACAAACCATAACACAATATCCCCCCCCCCCTCACTCTTTCTGAGCGTGATTTTTAGTTTCCAGAAATATTTTGCTAGTTATGTCGAGTACAATTAG
>JAAAKG020192943.1:0-24423 GCA_010014905.2 Druon quercuslanigerum
ATATTAACGCGTTTTATGCCTGAAAAAAATTATAAAAATAAAAAATCAAACATTTTTCACTATTTTTGTATGCAAAACCCGCCATATTTAATTTTTAAGTCAAAATATTCAAATTTTGACCACGGATTCGAATTTAGCTCACTCAAAAACATAATTGATCTATTTATTGTTTAGTTATACCCATAAATTTTTCGGTCAAATTCATATTATAAAATTAATAGCTTTGGTCGTAAATGGGTTAAATTACTCGCTATTGAAAACCGAAATGAGCATAGCTTTTCGGTTTTTTTTAAATTTCAAAAAATTACCCCTATTTAGAAGTAGAGAGGACCAATAAAAAATTTTAAGTAGGAAATACTACTGTAATTATAAAATCATTTTTCAGTTCATTTTTTCTGTAAAATCAACATTACAAAAGTAAAATCACGTATTTTCTTGATCGATACGGGGTTGATGTGAAAAATTATTTTAAAATTAGTGATACTTTCTATTTTTTATTTTTTCTGGAGTCTTATCAACCCATAAATAGAGAAAAAAATTTTTAATTAAAAAAGAACGAAAAGCGATACTCAATTTGGTTTTCGATCACGAGTAATTTGATATTTGTAACTATTTTTTTGAAAATGATCTTCTTTGTTGAAAATTCCTATTATTCGTTGTAAATTAAGCTTTTTGGTAAAAAATCTTTTTTTAGGTTTAATTTAGCAGGTTAAAGGCTCGTATTTTTTATTAATTTTTTAACTAAAAATTTGGATATTCATCATATTTTTGGTTGTAAATTAAGCTATTTAGTACAAAATTCGTCATTCTTGTTCAATTTAACAGGTTAAAAATTTGATAAAAAAAAAGTTTTTTTTGAATTATTATTAATTATTCACTATTTTTGTATGCAAAACCGCCATATTTAATTTTGAAGTCAAAATATTCGAATTTTGACGACGGATTCGAATTTAGCTCACCCAAAAACATAAGGAACAGTACTCTTGATCTATTTATTTTTTGTTATGCCCATAAATTTTGCGATCAAACTCATGTTATAAAATTAATAGCTTCGGTCGTTAATGGGTTAATATCCGTAAAATATTTTTATATTTTTTCCCCAGGACGCTAGCGGGGTCCAAAAATAGGCTAAAAACAGCCATTTTTGGGGTCACTCTTTGTAACTTATTTTATGGAAGAGCCCTTTCTGTTAAATTTGAAAAAGAATAAAATGACGAAACGATGATCTGCGAATTGTTTAATACATCTGAAAATAAAATGCAGCATCACCAATGATAAAATGCCTAGTAACTCTCCCTTGCCCGAGAAAAAAACTGGATAAAATTATCGATAACAACGTGCTCATGAAAGTGTTATCGCAGTTTAAGGCCGCCGAGGTCAGAAGATTGGATAAGTTAACCACCGTCGCCTTTTAATGATACGCATTTAACTTGGGAGTTTCCTGGTGTTTACACAAGATTTTATTATAAACGGGAATCCTCTCAGAGAAACAATCATCAAAAAATGAAAAAGAATAAAATGAAGCTCTCAGCATTGAAACAAAACGCGTGATTAATGTTTGCGCCCTGTTAAAAACATGTTTTCGTGGACAGGGTCGTATAAAAAATAACACTTTTCTGGAAACAGTACGTCCTCTTTTATCTTTCTGATATGCGTTATTAAACTGTCTTTCTCTTCCCCATATGGTCTTATCAGTCATTCGAGAATTTCTCTTATAGAATAAGACACGCCTCGAAAGATTATTCTAGAATCTACAAGCTCAGCGATCTTTCGGTATTATAGATTTGAAAGGCAGCATATGTTGCATGAAAGGGGCTAACCCACATTTTCCAAATTTTACAGAAAAGATAAAAAAAACCTTCTCAAAACTGGAATTTTCGAAAAAACGAGAAAAGTCGAATTCATTTCGTGTCGGACAGGTGCATTTTCAAGTCGCAGAATCGTATCCGGAAGCAATACGTTTCAGAGGAATTTAAGCGACAGCTGTTTCAACGAATTGATGAAAAATTTTTTTTAACAAAACGGGGATTATATGAACTTTTAAGACTGATGACGCCTATCAAGAATTCATCGAAAGCAAATTTTAAAGTGTTGTAGTATCTATACCAATAGAGATATTTGATATTTTCTTTTGGATTCTGAAATAGCTTTCCATTCTCTTTTGCAATCAACATGAAAATCTTAAAAACTTACAAAATTGACGAAATTTTCTTTCAAATTTTTCTTTTCTTAATTTTATTAGAGGTTGATACTAATATGGTGAATATAACTCATCAGGGTGAAATTAAAAATTACCATTTTTGCAAAAACGAGACGATATATGAAAAAACTGGACGAATAAAAGTTATAATTTCTGAAAATTTTTACGAAAAAGTCCTTTTTACCACTTTTTTCTCTCTTTCTATAGATTAGAGTGAAAAAAGAGTTTAAAAATAGAGGAAATGGGGTATTTTTCCCGAACAGTTTATAATATTATCGAATTGAAAAATTGCCGACAGTTTACAATATTTCCGAATTGTAAAATTCCCGAATGTAAACAATTAACAAAATTGTTTTTAATTAATATTATTACTTATTTACTAAAAGTACAATATTTTAACACTTTTATCACCGAATTTTTTTCTTGTTTAAAGTTTTCTAGAATTTTTTTTCAATTAAAGTTAAAATAATGGAAAAAATTATATTTCCGACAGAAAAATTTTATTTCAAAATTTTCATAGGATTTTTTTTAATTGCAAAAAACGTTCTAGAAAATTAAATTTATGATTTGTTAAAAAAAAATGGAAGAGAAATTTCGAGATAAATCAATGCTCAATTACACCCTGCAATTTTTGTTTGGAAAATGGTATCAGGTTAGGAGAATATTTAGGAAGAATTTTTTTTCGTTCGAGGTGCACATGTTTTTAAATTTATTTTTTATACCATTTTTATACAACCATTGTTATTCAGGGTTATTCAGGTTTTTCCTGATATTCTTAAATATTTTAGCACGCTATATTAAATAAATAATTAAATAATGATAAAAACACAATTACTCATTCATCGAATTTGTCTCTAAAGTACATGATTATTTTTTAAACAAATTTGATTTTACCTTTAACCAAATAGTTTTATTTTTAACCAAAAAACATAACTGATGACTAAAATGATCAATAGTTAATTGAATTTTTAGGCAAAAAATGGATTTTTAAAAAAGACGATCAATTTTCAAACAGGAAAATTATTTTTTTAGCAAGAAAGACGATTTTTAAATTAAATATATGAATTTTGAACAAAAAATGTTGAATTTTAAATTAAATAAAACCCACTTTTAACTAAACAGTTACATTTTTAACCAAACTAATGAATTTTGAACTAAAATGATCAATCTTTATTTAAAATAAATAAATTTTAAACAAAAAGATGAGTTTTGAGAAAAGATTACAATTTTGAACAAGTTAGTAATATTTTTAACCAAAACGATGAATTTTCTACCATTTTAAACCATGCAGACAAAAAAATTAAAGTCAAAATTAAAAATACAAGAATATTCAACAAAATGTTTGCATTATCAAATGCAAATGAAACAAATTTTCAACGAAACAGTGTCATTCCAAACAAAAAAAATCAACTTTTAAATAATAATTGATTAGAAGAATCGTTTTCATCAACGAAGACGAATTTTATTAATAATATATGAATTTTAAAATTAAAATATAAATTGTCGAATAACAATTTACTAGTCAACTTTTCAGTTGAAAAATGCATTTTCAAACAAAGCGACGAATTTTCAACTAAAATAATGATTCGACAACTTAAATAGTTCAATATGCAACCAAAAACATGAATTTTGAAATAAATTGATAAGCCCTTAACTAGAATCATTAAATTTCCCAGAAAAATAATTATTTTCAGCCCAGAAGATTGATTTAAAGGTCAAAACTTTCAACCAAAAATAGTTTTTTAACCAAATATTATATAGATATATTTTAAGTAGGAAAATTAATTTTCAATAACAAAAAAACAAGAAAAAAATTTTAAACAAAATAGTTCAATTTACAATAGAATAAACTTAATAAACTGAACACATTCAGTCAAAACACTGATTTAAAACAAAATAGCATGTTATTCCATTTAATATTGCAATTTAAAAAAAAATTGAGTACGCTCTTGAAAAAATTCCCTGACTTGAAAATAAAATTCCCTGATATTTCCAGGTATTTCAGGGTATATACAAATTCCCTGACAATTCCAGGTTTTCCAGGTTTTCCAGGTAGGGTAGATTTCCTGTTATTATAAATTAAAATAATATTTTCAAAAACTTTAAACAGTAAGCAAACTTTCTTTGATAAAAATGTTTGATCATTGTAATTTTAATAAATGAATAATATTGGTTAAAATACAAAAATGTTAATTGTTTAAATTCAGGAATTTTACAATTCGGGATTTTTTTAAAGTTCGGATACTTTATAATTCTACAGGTCGTCCCATAAAAAAGCCAGAGAAGCCATAAAACGTGTTAAATAATTCATGTTTATATGTACATAAATTGTTGAAATCCGTAGAAATTCTTTTAAAATGAAATTTAATGTATTCATTAAAGCTCAATGGAAATTCTTTAAAATCTTATGAAATATTCAAAATCTATTAAAATAATTAAAAATTATTTAAAACTTCTTGACCATAAATTAAATTAAAATTTTTCATTAAATTTATCTAAATCAATCAAAATGCCCGCCCATGAAGCGCGCGTTCACGTTCCTGTATTTTTATTTTATAATATTTAAAATATAAAGTATTTAAAAATCCATAACAAAAATGTTCTTAACAAAATCTTTTGAAATTCTTTTGAGCCTTTTAAAATAATCAAAATACTTTGAAATCCTTTGAAATTTGTGTATGTCTTTAATATCCTTTGATATTTTAAAAATCGGTAGAAATACTTTGGAATAAAATTTATTATATTCTCTACAATTTTTTAGAATTTTGCTAAAACTTTTTTAAATAACTACAAATCTTTGGAAATCCTAAAAATCCATTAAATTAAATACTAAGAGTTCAAAAAATGTTTGAAATGAGTTTAATAATTTAAGAATTTATTAATTCTTGTTAGTAAGATATATGTTCGAAAAAAACTCTTACTTTCGTAATTTTAATATTTTAATGTATGTCAATAATTTTTACGTATCTTAAGATCTTAGCTGATCTAAACTGTTAATATTTGAAAAATATACATGTACAAGTAATAAAGAAGAAATTGTTAAATTTCAAAGGAGTATGTAATTTTAAATTGTCTTAGCACTAAAAACATTATCATTTAAATAATTTTTAAATGCTCGAAGTAAACTGAAACACTTAACTGTGCACATTTAAAAATTAAATCCCAAAGTATAACACGATTTTTAATTTAAAAAAAGTGTTTTATTTTTTAGTGTTAAAATAAAAAAGACCTAGAAAACATTAAAAAATGAGATGATAAAACAATCGTTTCATGGGGATGTGCATTCGAATTTTATTTATTTATTTTTTAACTAATAATCTCTGTTTTTACAATGTTGTGAAATGCTATAATCCCTTGTGTAATGTTAGCTTTCATTTCTCTAAAAGAGTATTTTAAAATCAAATTTTTTTTTTTAATTTGAAAAAAAAATGAAGGAAATTTCATTGCTACTGAGTTAAAAACCAGGAAATGACCGTGAAAGATCTGGGAGCTGACAGTTTATTTGCTCTTTTTTTACCTTGAATCTTTTTAATTCTTAGCTTTAGTAGAAAAACCTATCTAGTCACTTTAGATAACAATTACATAGAACTTTTATAGTTTAAAACTCTTCTAATTTGAAATTGTTAATATTCAAAGCCTAAAAGTAAAATCGTATAATTTTTAAGGCTTTAATTTAATGCTTTTAATCTTAAAGACTCTACATTTTTAGTTATTTAATCATTCCCCAAAAAAATTGTCTAATCAGACGGAAAAATTACATATAGTTGATACATATTAGAAACAATTATATATAATATTTTCCACTCATTTTTCCGCATGCGAGTTTTACCCAGGAGTCTGAAATTTTAAATTTTAGTTTTTGTTTAATTATGACGTTAATTTTTGAATACAAGCATTTAAGTCTTATGTATGCGTACACAGAGAGTACACAGATAGGGACTGATTAAAAGTCACGTGAAATTATTATCTGTATGGCCCCCAAAATATTTTCGTTATTTGCATTACTTTCTGGAATTAAATTCAAACGAGCTGATGATAATCGTATTTTGCACTCTGATTCAAATGACCCGAGTTATGATAATTTTAGAAATGATAATCTTTATTTGAAATAATAAGAGAATGATAAGCTGATGTGACATTCATTAAGGATGCACATCAATTTGGAAAAATACCAGTAGTGAGAAGGTATCACGTAACAACAATTTTGTCTACAATTTTGACAAAAAATATAACCAGGAAAACATAAAAATGCAAACTTCAAGAAATTTTTTTTTTCAACAAGTAGAACTTAGAAACATTTTTCATGATATTTTTTAAACTGCCCTCCCTAATAAGGAACCTGAAAAAGTATAATTAATTTGCGCGTTAGCAAAATATGCTTGAAAATATGTTTGCTTCCAAAGATTGTATATTTTCTTTTTTGCCAATTTAAACAAAAATGTTTTTAGAGGTAAATATACCCTATTTTTTATTTCTTTTTTTTCAATTTCTATTCTATTCTTATTGATAAATTTTTGTACGTCGAGTATTTTCCTAAGATATACTTTTCCTTAATTTTTCTTTTGAAAAAAATGAAAATTGTGAGTTAGATTACATTTTTTTATATCGCTTTGCTGAAAAAAGTAGCAAAATTGTATCATTGCCCAAAAGAGTATCAAAAAGTAAAAAAGCTTGAAACATAGAAGCCTGTGTTTATTAAAGACACAAATAAAACCTTGTATCAACTTGTTAGTTTGCCTGACTATTATATCCGCATGCCTTGAAAATTGATAAGAATTTTACGAAAGGTCGTCAATTTATACTTACTCTGTAAATATATTCTTACCTTATTTGACTAAAGCTGAGAGATCCAAGCCCCAAAAAAAATCAGCAAAGACTGAAAAATGAAGAGAAAAATTTTAGTGAAATTGAATGATATCCCTTTGTAATTTAGAATAAAGAATAAACTATTGAACTGCAAATAAAATTCAAGCTTAAAAAATGTTTATTGCAGAAATTTTTAACTTGTATATATTAATCAGTTTAAAGATTGTTGATTAAAAAAATATCAATTCATTATATCATTTTCAATGCTATAAATTAAAATTATTTGTCTTTTTTAATTCACATTAATACAAATATTTTTTTAAATTATGCTCTCTTTCAATTCAGGATAAAATTGAAAAAAGTTTCCTCCTGTTATCTAAATTTTAAAATTACTAAATTTTCCCCTCGTGGATTCAATAAAAATTTAAAAAATAAAAAAATGACTTTCCAATTCAGCAAAACCAATCTTAAACTTAATCCAAGTAAATAAAAATTTTCAAAGGCAATGCAGTGCCTTTTTCAGCTGATAGAAAATTTAACCCAAAAATTCCTCCTTTTCAACCCAACAAAAGATTTTAAAAACAAAAAGTGCCTTTTCCAGATTAGAAAAATTTGAAAACCAATATGTTATCTTTTGCAACTCGATAACAATTTTTTGAATAAAAAAATATTCCTTTTCCTATTCAGAAAAAATTACAATAAAACTTTCCTCCCTTCCAACTCAATAAAAAAAGTTTAAACCAAAAGAAGTGCTTTTTCAAGATTCGAAAATCTTGGAAACAAAATTTTTTTCACCTTTAACTAGATAAGAAACTAAAAAATAAAAGAATGTTTCTCATCCAAATGCCTTTTCAAGATTAGCAAAACTTAAAAACCAAAATATTATTTTTTGAATCCCATTAAATGTTTTAAAAACATTAGAAAGTTACTTTTCCCGATTGGAAAAATTTGAGAACCAAAATTATCTCCCTTGTAACTTGATATAAATCTTAAAAATAAAAAAAATTGATGCTTCTTCAATGCTGCAAAAATTAAAACAAAAATATCCTTCTTTCCAGCTTAAAAAAAATGTTAAAAACAAAAGAAGTGCCTTTTGCAGATTGGTAGAACTTGAAAATCCAACATTTTCTCTCTTCCAACTAGATAAAGAATCTTAAAAATAAAAAAATGTTCCTCTTCCAAATCAGAGAAAATTCTGAATAAAATTTCCTTCCTTTGAACTGAATGAAAATTTTCAAAACAAAAAAAACGCCTTTTCAGATAAAAAAAAAGGAAAACCAAAACATTTGTCAATTGAATCTCAATAAAAATCATTTTAAAAATGTTCCTTTGTTAAAGCAGAAAAACAAACCTATATTTTTTCCCTCTCAACTCGATAAAAATCATAAAAATAAAAAAAAAAGTTTAGCAATATTGAAAATAAAAAAAATGTCCTTCCTTCCAAATTAATAAAAGTATTAATAACCAAAGAAGTGCCTTTTCCAGATTAGAAAAACTTGAAAACCTACATTTTCTCCTTTACAACTCGATAAAAATGTTAAAAAGAAAAAAATGATCTTCTTTCAATGCAGAAAAAATTTAAACCAAAATTTCCTACCTTCCAACTCAATTAGAATTTTAAAAACAAAAAATATTAGGAAAACTTGAAAACCCAAAATTATCTTCTTCGAACCGTATAAATATGTTCAAAACAAAAGAATGGTCTTTTCCAACTCGATTCAAATCATAAAAATAAGAAAATGTTTCTGTTTCAATGCAGAAAAAAAAATTTTAACCATTATTTCCTCTCTTCCAAATCAGTAAAAATTTTCAAAACAAAAGAAGTGCCTTTTCCAGATTGGAAGAACTTGAACATACAACATTTTTTCTCTTCCAACTATATAAAGAATCTTAAAAAAAAATTTCCTTTTCTAAATTGGGAAAATTCTAACTAAATGTACTGGTTTCTAATTCTTTTCTAACTAAAAAAGTAAATAAAAATGTTTAAAACAAAAGAAAGGCCTTGCTCAGATAAAAAAAATAAAAAACCAAAACTTTAGTTAATTGAAACTCAATAGAAATCATTTTAAAAATGTTCCTTTGTTAACGCAGAAAAACAAACCTAAATTTTCTCCCTCGCAACTCGATAAAAATCATAAAAATAAAAAATAAATGTGCAGCAATATTAAAAATAAAAAAAAATGTCCTCCCTTCCAAATTAATAAAAGTTTTAATAACCAAAGAAGTGCCTTTTCCAGATTAGAAAAACATTAAAACCTACATTTTCTCCTTTACAACTCGACAAAAATGTTAAAAAGAAAAAAAATGCTCCTCTTTCAATGCAGAAAAAATTTAAACCAAAATTTTCTCCCTTCCAACTCAATTATAAATTAAAAAAAGAGCCTTCTCCAGTTTAGGAAAACTTGAAAACCCAAAAGTAAAAATTTTCAAAACAAAAGAAGTGACTTTTAAGAAATGAAAAACTTAAAAACCAAATTTTTTCCCCTTCTAAATCGATAAAAATGTACAAAATAAAGGAATTCCCTTTTCCAACTTCATAAAAATCTTCAAAATAAATAAAGTCCCTTTTCCAATGCAGACAAAAATTTAAACCGAAATTTTCTCGCTCTCAAGTGCATAAAAAAATTGTAAACAAAAGAAGTCGTTTTCAAGAAATGAAAAATTTAAAAACTAAAATGTCTCTTCCAACTCTATAAAAATCTTTATAATAAACAATGTTCGTCTTCCCACTCAAGAAAAATAAGAACCAAAACTTCTTTCCTTCCAACTCAAAAAAGCTCTTTAAAACAAAAAAATTTCCTGTTCTAATTAAAAAAGAAATTTGGAAAAATATTAGCTGCTCAAATATTAATTTATGATTCCCATTTTTTCTTCTACGAAATTAAAAAAAGATTGAGCTCTACAGTTATAAAACCGCTTTACAAAAATTCGACTGCAGTTCTTTTATGCAAACAAATTTTTTTACTACAAATTTTATTGAATGTATTTTTGCCCAATCCGTAAGATGGTCCACATTTCCCAAATCTAAAACAAAAGCTTTCATTTCATCGCCGAATTATTCGTAATTTATTGAATTTTACAACATGGAAAAATTATATTTTTTGACACGGTTTGCTTGGCATTTTTATTTGCGAATTTTTAGTTCTCAAAACACGTGGCAAATTTAATTCCGTTGTCATAAATTAGCCATTTTAAAATTTAATTTCTTATAAGAGCAGTTTGCCGAGTAATTCGTGAATTAAAAATTAGCGCGCCAAATGTAATGATAATTTATTTGACATACTTATAAAAAAGTAAATTTACATAGTAGGTACTCGTTTTGCAGAAATTTTTTAAGCAAGGCCGTTTCCAGAAAAAAAAATTCTGGTGTATTATTTATGTTTCGTGAATTTCGAGAAGGGGGAAACTTTTTTTAATCCTCGCCCCCTTCCAGATCTTGCGTATAAATACTTTGATTTTAATCTAAAGATTCGAAAAACACGAATGGTTTTTTTAGAGTAGGAATCGTGAATATAACCTATAAAGTTAATTAAAATATTCAGGGAATGTCCATTTGAATGAAAAAAATTCCAAATGACAATAATTTATTATTTTCTGAATTGAGAATTAATGAAAAATGTAAATATATCCTCAATTCTAGGTATATTTTAATCGAAAAACGAAAAAAAAATAATGAAGGTTATAATGAACCAAAATTACCTTTATTCAATAATAATTAATGAATCAAAGAAAATCACTGATGCACTCGCGTTATCGAAACCCGCAATTACCTAAATTACGATTAAAATGTAACACGGAACTTTCGAAAATATACTAATTCAGGAATTATATTTGAGACAACTTTTCCGGTCTTCCCGCTTAAAGTTCCGCACCGAAACTAAAAATGTACAACTAGAGAGATCTCTCGGTGGTTTTCGTCTTTTCAAAGGTTCTGTCGGTAACTTTTTCTCTTGCGGCTGTTAACCAAACTATTTTACAAATCGATCGGTAAGTGCGAAAAATGACAAGTCGAAGAGAAGCGGCGAGGAAACACGTTAATCATGGCGCTCACTGAAGTTTGTGGTCTCAATTCTTTCGTGAATTTTAAAACAACGGAGGAAAATGAAAATGTCGATAGCGAAATCGACTTTCGTAATTTCTCTAACAATCTTCAACTAGCTGTGCCTCCTTATTCTAACGTAAGTAATGTATTTCTTGTTGGATGAATTTTCTCTTTACTCCAAAAAGTGCATCATCATCTACCGAATTTTGAGAAATTGAATAAATAATGTATCGTAATCTATTAAATATGGATACAGTAAACATTTTTTGATTATCGCTTTTCGGAAATTCAAAAATAATTGAACATAATCGTATTTAAGGACGTGCATTGCAATCAACGATTTTTAGGTTATGTTCTTCATTGTGAATTTTATTTGGGCCTGATTTTGGCCTAGGGAAGTCTTGGACTCACTTTAAAAATTGAAAATAATGTAAATAGTGTCACAATTTTTTTCAAATTGTGTGAACATTTAAAACAAATTGAAAATCCAACTTTTATTGGACAGTCATCTTTTAGGTTTAAAAATTTCTTTTCTTCAGGAAATTTCCCCGTTTTTTGTTTTGTTTTAAATATTTGTGTCTGGATAAAAATAAAGTTTTTTATTTATAATTCGTCTTTGATGGTTTAAAAAAACTGTTTTTTTTTTTAAACTCCTTGGTTGAAAGTTGAAGTACTTTCTTAAAATTTAATTTTTTGTTTGTAAAAGATTCATAATTTTAGTTGAAAATCCGTTTTTTTTCTATTAAAAAGTAATTTTTTAAATTGAAAATTGAACTATTATGTTGAAAATTCAACTGATTGTTTATAAATTAACTTTTTTTTCAAAATTCGTTCCCCCGATAAGAGTCTTAACTACTTCATTTGTAGTTAAAAACTGATATTTTCGGTTTAAAAATTCAACAATTTGATTATAAAAACTTTTTTCTGTGCCAAAAAATTTTTTTCTATTGACAATTGACTTGTTCTATTCTAGATTTATCTTTTTGTTAACAAAATTCGTCTCTTTCTGTAGAAATTTCGCCGTTTTTGGTTCAAAATTTACTGTCTCTTTAAAAATTAACCTTTTTCGATTAAACATGAACATTTTTTTTGCAAAGTAACTTTTTTGTGTTGAAAATTCAACTCTTTTGTATAAAACTCGTAGTTTCGGTTCGAAATGTACACAATTTGGTAGAAACATGAACTATTTGGGCTAAAAAAAAATCGCTTTTTCTGGGAAAAAATTAACTAATTTGTTTAAACATCATGTATTTTCTTCGAAATTCGTCTTTGTTGGTTGAATAGACCTATTTATTTTTTAACTCGTTGGTCTAAAGTTGAACTACTTACTTAAAAGTTAATTTGCTTCGGTAAAAGATTGATACTTTTAGTTTAAAGTTCGATTTTTTAAAATTAAAAAGTAATTTTTTAAACTGAAAATTGAAATATTCAGTTGAAAATTCAACTTATTGTTTGTAAATTAACTTTTTTATTCAAAATTCATATTGTCAGACTAAACATTCTTTTTTTTTTTGCTTAAAAATTCAACAATTTAGTAGCTGATTTTTTGAGTGGGGGAGGAGGGGGGAGGGGTAAAAATTCATCAAATTCATTTTAAAAACTTTCGTTTTTTTCTAGAAAATATTGTTCTTATTGACAATTAATCTATTTTATTGAAGAATCATCTTTTTGGATTAAAAATTCATCTCCTTCTATTGAAATTTCACAGTTTTTGGTCAAAATTGCTACTTTTTAGTTAAAAATTAATCTATTTTGTAGAAAATCCGTAGTTTTGGTTCGAAATGTACACAATTTGGTAAAAGATTTACCTATTTGGTTGCAAATTGTTGTATTTCAATGAAAATTCGCCTTTTCTGGTAAAAAAAAATCAATAAACTTGATCGAAAATCAAGTACTTTTTTCAAATTTCGTCCTTTTTGGTTGTATCCAACTGTTTTCACCAATTTAGTATTTTGTATAAAATTAAACTCTTTTCTATTAAATTAATTTTTCTTTTATTGAAAATTAATTCTTCTTAATGAAAAACTAACTACTTAATTTTGAGTTAAAAATTGATCTTTTTTAGTTTCAAAATTCAACAATTTTATTTAAAAAAGTTTCTTATTGATAATTCAACTATTTCATTCGATATTCATCTTTTTGGTTTAAAAAATCATCTCTTTCTGTAGAAATTTCACCGTTTTTGGATTAAAAAAATGTTGCTGTTCTTTAAAAATAACCCTCGAAATAACCTGTTTCAATTGAAATTTCACAGTTTTTGGTAGAAAAGTCACATTTGTTGTTCGAAAATTCAACTCTTTTGTAGAAAATTCGTAGTTTTGCCTTGAGATGTCAACAATTTGGTCGAAAATTTAACTATTTCGTTGAAAATTTGTATAGTTTGATGAAAATTCGTCTTTTTTGGTTAAATCCAACAGTTTATTTATTTTTAATTACATTTTTTTCGTTGAAATATTGACTATTACAGTTTTTGTTGAAAATTTATCTTTTAAGGATGAAAATTCAACTCCTTGGTTAGAGGTTGAACTACTTTTTTAAAAGTTATTATTTTTTATTAAAAATTCGTAAATTTAGTGGAAAATTCATTTTTTTCTTAAATTTTTTTTTTATTGAACATTTAACTTTCTTCTTGAAAATTCAACTGATTGGTTGTAATTGAACTTTTTTCTTAAAACTTCATATTCTCGGTTTAAAGCGTCAACTGTTTTCGAATAAAATTCGTCTTTGCTTAAAATTTAAACCGTTTTTCTTTAAAATTCAACTATTTGGTACAAAATTAAACTGTTTTTGAAAGGAATCGTTTTTTTTTTTCTTAAGAGGTCAGCAATTTGATATCAAATTCAATTATTTTGTACAAAATTAAACTCTTGTGAGTACAAATTTCCCAAGCAAGCCTACATTTTTTGTCGTTGAAAGAAAACTTGAAACCAAGTATTGGGAAATAATATAGTCATTAGTATTAAGTCATGTTATACATTTTTTTTAGAAAAATGCATTTGTTTATTTACAATGTGCGACTGAGCATTTCTTCGTCGTTTTCTTCATAAATTATTTTTTCGTAAACTATTTATGAAAAATTGATGAAAATTTCAAGGGATGGTGAAAAATGAATGCAATTATCAAGAACATACTTAAAATCGTGCTGTTTGTTATTGTCGCTAGTATATATAATTTTTTAATAAAAAATGCCTATCTTGCCCTGTTCTCTACATGGAATTTGAATATTCGTTCAAGTATGTAGTAGGAAGTTGCTAAGATTTTTCATAAGAGTGATAATTTATGACGAAAAATTAGCATAAGTTAACATTTTTTGTATGATTTTTCTAAAATTTAATGAAGGATAAAATGCTTTCGGCATGAATTTGTTCCAGGAAGCATTATAGAGAGTCTTTAATAAAGCTTTATAAAAATTGTCATATACTGATTTCATATTTATTTATTAATTATTACCAATAATAATAAATGGTAGACCTGTCTCGTGCAAGAAATAGCTTTTCTACAAGATTGAACGTCAGATTATTATATTTTTTTGATAGAAATTGTTACTAATAATTACGCAAATTGTTAGTTTATTGTCGGATAATTTTAGTGAAAAAAACGTAAATATTATTTTTTAAACAATTTTGATAAAATGGCAATTTGGGACATTTTATTAAATACATAAATTTGTATTGACTCGAAAAACCCAATTTTGCATTTTTAATCATGAAAAGCCGATTTTCTACAAAAAAGTTGGATTTTCAAGAAAACAAATGATTTTCAATTCAATAGTTTAATTTTCTATCAAATAGTTCAATTTTCTACCAAATTGTTTATCTTTCAAGTAAAAAAATACGCATTTTCAACAAAATAGTTGAATCTTCAACAAGGTAATTAAATTTTGAACCAAAAATAACATTTTTTAATAAAAAATATGAATTCTTAATGAAAACTTTAATAGTAAACTTATTTATTCAAAAATAGTTGTATTTTATTATTGGGTTCTATTAATTCACAACGCATTTAAGTGAAAAAATTAGAACCCGGGAATTTTTTGAAACCGGAAAATGAGAGTGAATTTATTTTTGAACCTGAAACTTTACCAATTTTAGAAGAAAAATTCGATTTTAATGTGTTTTTAAAATAATGAGTTGAATTTGTATCTTCTTAAATTGTAACATTCAGTTTATAATGCGTAATTCGAAAATATATTATTCAAACAAATTTTCCATTTTTATTTTCAGGGGTATATTTTTAATTTAAAGAATTTTAAAATGCAGCCTGAGAAAACTTAAACAATGCAAAAATTAAAAGCGTTTGACATTAACAATTTTGTAAAAAAAATATTTTTACTCGATCAACTGTGAATATAAATTAATTATTTTAAAAATTGAACTGTACATAAATTATGAAAAAGTGAAAAATAATTGATTTGTTAGGACCATTCTAAACCCGTTCAAAATTTAAAAATTTCCAGAGCTTAGAGTTAAATATTAAACTAGTTCAATTCAAAAGCCTTAGTCATAAAATTTTTTTAATAATTTAAAACTGAATTGTTTAAAATAGAAAGCCTTGAATCATTAGAATTTCAAAAAGCTTTTAAACTTTGAACGTTATCATTTTTAAATTTTAGGTGAATTTTTTCAATTTTGATGTATAAATTACAATGGGAGACTTATTATTTGAAAAAATTTAAATAATTTAGAAAGATATTTAGAGGTTTTTAAAACAATAAAAATTAATTTACAGCTTTAAATGATTTCAAATAATGTAAACGAAGTTTGTGATACGAAAAATAAAAACAATATATAGTTTTTTCAGATTTTGAACAAAAAATGTATGAGCTTTTAAGAATTGTGAAAGGCTTCAAAAGAATAAAACCATTGTCTGAAGATTGCTAGGGAAATTGAAAATGATTTGTTCTTTGGGAAAATTATTTGGAATCCGAATCATTTAAAAAAATATTCATAAGTTGTGAAAAAATTTTATAATTATTTTAAATTTGAAACGATTTGTATATTTTTCAAGACTGCAGTAAAATTCTAAAGCTTTTTAAGGATATTTAAACTATTCAGAATAAAATAATTGAACTTCTAAAGTAAAAATTGTTCAGTTTAAACAAATTTAATGATTCAAGTATTAATGTTACTAGCTTGAAATTGGTTAAAATACTATAGTTTTTTTAAATTTTAATGTTTTGATTTATTGTTTAATTTAAAGCATTGAAAATGCTAACATGGATTTGTATCTTTGGAAATGAATCTGAATCTTTGAAGTCTACAATTTATAAAAATAAAAAATTCTAAGTTTTTAAGTTTAAAAATAATTCAATTGAAAACTGTTAGTACTTTCCATTAAATAGGTTTTTTAATTAATAAACCTTTGAACGTCTATTTTGAAAGTTCAAAATTTAAAACTTCTATCTTGAATGCTTTAATTTACAGTTCACTTTTCAATAAAATTCACATAGAAAAGTGACTAGCCTTAGTGTTTGAAATTTTAATTTAATTGGCCGTGAAAAATGTTTGCGAACCGGGAAATGACCAGGAATTTTTTTCTACGATTTAGACGTCCAGCTTGAATTTTGGTAATTTACATATTAAAGAATAACATTTAAAATAAATATTGCAGTTTATTTTCAATACTTGAAAACTGTTATGGCACTATTTTGACATTACTTTTTTTAATGTGTGCCACTATTTACACTATTTTTAATCTTTGAAGTGAGTCCGAGGCCCGGTATATATTTTTATAAAATCTAGGTTTAGCCACTTCATTTTAAATTTTACTTTTTATTCTCTGCAGCCAGCAGCACAACTTGCACAATTTTCTGATGATCCCAACACTGTTGGAAAGGGCATTAAAATTAAATTTGATCATGGAACCACGACTCTGGGTTTTATGTACAAAAACGGAATTATTCTCGCTGTCGATTCCCGAGCCACTGGTGGCAACTTCATTGGTGAGATTTTGTTTGATTCTAATTATAATTTTTGTGGTGTCTTAACGCAACCTTAAATTGTTCCAAAATTGTAAATATTCTTTTTTTTTTTGCTTACAAATGCCAATTTTCGATGCACAATTTCAACATGTCCTAAAATTGTTAAAAAATATGAACTTTCTTTGAAATCTAATGATTTTTTAATGCAAATTTTATTTTCCGACGAAAAGCTCCGTCAAAATCCGAAATTGTTGAAACATTCAAAGTTTATTATTTTTAAAACATAAATATAATCTAAAGTTTTTTCTAGTTGAGAAATAAGGTGTTAAGCAAATAAAATAAATTCTCGACGAAATAGCTCAATTCTCAACGAAACAAATGAATTTTTTACCAAAAATATTAAAATTTCTATTGAAAAAATAAAAAATTTTGTTTGAAAAAAGTAATTTTTAATCAAAGAAAAACTAAGTTCCAGCGAAAGAAATTAAAATTTAACCAAAAACATGAATTTTCTACCAAAAAAGATTCTTTTTTAACAAAATACAGAAATTTTCAACGAAGTAGTTGAATAAATAAATAAATAAAAAATAGTAGTAAAAAAGTAGTTAAATTTTCAACTGGAAAAGATAAACGTTAACCAAAAACGGAATAGTTAACTTTTGAGTTGGGCAAATTTAACAAAATAGTTAAAATTGGAACAAACAAAAAAAATGTTTATAACTAAAATGATGAAATATAAAAAAAATAACGAAATAGTTCCACTTTTAACTAAATAGTTGAATTTTGAACGAAAAGTGGTTGTTCAGTCGCCATTTACGATTAGCGAAAATCTTGAAAATGTAAACAAATAGTTACATTAGAAGAAAATATCCGACAGGAAACTCAAATTTACGTTTCCAGATGATAAATGGTTTTCCTACAAAATTAATCTTTTTGTATCAAAATTTTTGTTTTGTAGTTTAAAATTCAACTTTTTGGTTTAAAATCCTTAAATTTTATTAAAAATTCGTCTTTATTTGTTAGTAAATTAATCTTTTTGCTTAAAAATTCATCTGTTTTAGTTGAAACTTGAACTTGATAGTTGATTAGTCTTGAACTTTATTAACAACTCGCCATTTTTGGTAGTAAATTAATATTTTTGTTTAAAAATTCTTCTTTTTAATTTGGAAATTCAACTTTTTGGTTCAGAATTTTTTAATTTTTTAAAAAAATTCTTGTTTTTTGGTATTGATTAATCTTTTTAGTTAAAAATTGAACTTTTTGTTTGAGAATTCTAAAATTTAATTGATATTTTGTATTTTTTGGTAGTAAATTAATCTTTTTGTTTAAAAATTTATGTTTTTAATTAAAAATTATGCTTTTTGGTTAAAAATTTGTCTTTTTAGGTAGTACATTATTATTTTTGCTTACGAATTCATCTGTGTTACTTAAAAAGTTAACTTTTTGGTTCAGAACTTGAATTTTTTTTAAATCTTATTTTTTGTGGTAAATTAACCTTTTTATTTAAAGGATCATATTTTTATTTGAAAATACAGCTTTTTCGTTGATAATGATTCAATTTCGTTAAACATTTGTTGTTTTCATCTGTAAAAAATTAATCCTTTTGTATACAAATTAATCTTTTGGTTAAGAAATCAGTAACTAGGTTTCAAAGTTGAACTACATACTTAAAAATTAAAAAAACAATTCAACTTTTTGCTTCAGAATTCTTGAATTTCGATAAAAAATCTTCTTATTTGGTACTAAGTTAATCTTTTCGTTTAAAACTTCACCTATTCCGTTAAAAAGTTAACAACTACGTTTTAAAGTTAAACTACTTTCTTAAAAGTGCATTTTTTGGTTAACGAATCACAATTTTAGTAAAAAATTCATCTCGTTGGTTGGATCCCGAACTTTTTTTTTTTTAATTCCCCTTTTTTTATTTTGTTTAAAAAATTGCTTTAATAATTGGCATTTACCCGTTCCATTTTTAGTCGAAAATGGTTCCTTTTTAAGTAAAATTACAACTTTTTGTTTAAATTTAACTATTTTGTTAAATATTCGTTTTTTGTTGAAAATTAATCTAGTTTAGTTTAAAATTCAAATTTTCGATTAAGAGTTCTTGTATTTTGTTGGAAATTCATCTTTTTTGGTATAAAACTAACTTTATCAAAAATTTTATATATTTCAATTGATAATTCAACTGTTTTGTACAGAAACTTCGTAATATTGTCTTGAAAGTTCAATAATTTAGTTTTAAATAGTAAACTATTTGGCACAAAATTCGTTTTCTTTAATATTAAAAAAAAAATGTTAATTAGAAGTTTCATTATTCGATTGCTGGGTAAAAATTGACATTTCTTTGTTTAAAAATTCAATAATAGCCAGGTGAACTGTCACATAGAATTGAATTAGGCACATTTCTACTCTTTCTCTGAAAGTCACTTTTCACTAAATTGAGCCTAATAAAAAATTCGATCAAATTCAAAAAGTCGAATTGAATTCTGCCTTTATGAATAGCTCATCTGGAAATACCTTGAAAACATATTTTTTATTTTTTTTTTTTATGCTGAAAAAAGATAATGTGCAGATTTTGAGGAATTGTACGTAAGTGTAAAAAATTGTGTGATTCATATTAAATTTACTGGGCTTTTCTCGTTATAATAAGGAAAATTCTTTAGATCATATACAAGCTTCTCAAGTCATATACGGTTTTCTGTAAAATCCATACTAAAATGTTGGAAAATAAACCTAATTTTTTTTCTAAAGAAATGGAAATTAGCAGTGTATCCTAGTATTCTTAAAATTTATTTTTAATTCTCATTCCTTTGATTTCATTGAAAAATTGCTTTGGCAAAGAATAAATAAATTTTGTTATTCATAGGATCTCAGACAATGAAGAAGATCGTGGAAATCAACGACTATTTACTAGGAACCTTAGCCGGAGGAGCGGCAGATTGCGTTTATTGGGACCGTGTTTTAGCAAAGCAGTGTCGCATGTACGAACTCAGAAATAGAGAGCGCATTTCTATCGCCGCTGCCAGCAAACTCATGTCAAACATGGTCTACAATTACAAAGGAATGGGCCTCAGTATGGGTAAGTTTTTCTCAATGATCCTATTGACACTAGGCTGCCCAATCCAAGTTTTATTTTTAAATTGTACAAAGACTGCACCGTAAATTTCTTGCTTTTGGTGAAAGTGATTTAAACCGTTTTTTAAATTCATCGAATAAATTGTTATCTTTTTCAATTGTGCTGTCATTCAGTTTCGAATGCGTATCTCGAAAATATTTCATTTAAACGAAATTTTTATTTTAGACTTCAATTTTTAAGTTTGCGTTTTTATTTAAAGAATTTTAAAATACAGTTTTAGGCGTAAGTTTTAGTTGATTAACTGTGAATATAAATTAATAATGATTATAACTTCTTGTTTGAGAATTCTTAAATTTTATTAAAAATTTCTCTTTCTAAATTAATAAATTAATATTTTTGTTACAAAATTCTTTTTTTTTTAAGTTAAAAATTCAACTTTTTGGTTCAGTGTTCTTGAATTTTAATTAAAAAAAAAATGTTCTGTCAGTTAATTAATTTTGTTGTTTTAAAATTCTTCTTTTTTAGTTGAAATTTCAACTTTTTGTTTGAGAATTCTAGATTTTGATTGAGAATTCTTTGTTTTTTTGTTGTAGTGAATTCATCTTTTTGTCCAAAAATTCGTATTTTTAGTTGAAAATTTAACTTTTCTTTAGAATTCTTGAATTTCATTGGAAATTTATATTTTTTGGTAGTAAATTAATCTTTTTGTTAAAAAAATTTATGTTTTCAGTTGAAAATTCCACTTTTTGTTAAGAGTTGGTTTTTAGCTTATAAAATTAATCCTTTTGTTTAAAAATTCACATTTTTGCTTGAAAAAATAACTAGATATTAAAGTGGAACTATTTTCTTAAAAATTAAAAAACATTTCTTTCTTAAAAATTCAACTTTTTTGACTATTCTTAAATTTTATTAAAAATTTCTCTTATTTGGTAGTAAATTAATATTTTCGTTCAGAATTCCTGAATTTTGTTAAGAATTTCTTCTTTTTTGGTAGTAAATTAATATTTTTGTTTCCAAATTTTTCTTTTTTAGTTAAAAATTCAACTTTTAAGTTCAGAATTCATGAATTTAAATTTTAAAAAAATTCTGGTAGTAAATTGATTTTTTTATTTGAGAATTCTAGAATTTAATTGAAAATTCGTTATTTTTTTTCTTGTAGTGATTTCATCTTTTTTTCAAAAAAGGATATTTTTAGTTGAAATTTAGAGTTCCTGAATTTCATTGAAAATTTGTATTTTTTGGTAGTAAACTAATCTTTTTGTTGAAAAATTTATGTTTTCAGTTGAAAATTCCACTTTTTGTTTAATAATTCTTCAATTTTGTTAAAAGGAGTTTTTTCGGTATAAAAGTAATCCTTTTGTTTAAAAATTCATTTTTTAGTTAACAGCTAGATTTTAAAGTTCAACTACTTTTTAAAAATTCAACAAAATCATTCTTTCTTAAAAATTCAACTTTTTTTGAGAATTTACAAATTAAATTTTACCAATTTTTTTATTACAACTTTAATGAATGATTTAATTAATAATATTGAAAATTCATGTTACCAATAATTTGCGTTCTTTGCATATTTGCATATTTTGACGCATTATCTTGTTTACAAATTTTTTTATTGCGCAACAATCTTTTGTCAATTATCATCAGAGTGAACAAAAAATATTTTTACCTTAAAAAAGAATTGTAATTAATAACAAATGTTTTCAAATTTTTTTTTGACAACTACAATAAATTATTTGGTTAACTTGAATTGAGAATTCATGGTAGCAATAATTTCTGAAGCAAAAACTCGACAATATTTTTGCTCTATATATCTCGCTGAAAATAAAATATTTTATTACAGTGCAACACTTGTTTGTCAATTATTTTCATAGTGAATTAAAAATATTGCGATCTTTAAATACAATTGTAAAGAATTTGAACTATTTTAAAATTTGTGAATAACATTTTTAATACATTATTTTATTAATATTATTGAAAATTCAGGATAGCAATAATTTGCGTTAAAAAGAATCGTTTAATTGCATATTTTTACTTATCTCGTTGAAATAAAAAAAATTTCTTATTGTGCACAACTTTTTTGTCAATTATTTTCAGTGAACGAAAAATATTGCGAACTTAAAAAAAATTTAATTGACTTTAGACTGTTTTAAAATTTTGTTATAACAACTGTAATACATTCTTTTATGAATATTAATTGAAAAATTAGAAAAATAATTCTGTATAAACTTGCGCTTTAAAAAAAAGTCGTGTAACCAGCATTTGAATAATTTTAGGCCTGAAAGTACAGCCACCGTCACCCTCGGTCTCGGTAATCATTTCCGTCACTTTCATTTCAGAGTACCACTGGGCTGCTTTTGACAAACTTGATCAATTTTCAACAAATCAATTAAAATTCGTTTTTTTCCTTAAAAATTCAGCTTTTTTCGTAGAAAATTAAACTTTTGTTTTAAATTCATATTTTGGTGTTGATAAATAGAATAACGATTGCAACAATTTCCTATTAAATTTATTTTTTGTTTTGAATTCCTATATTTGTGTTGAAAAATCAATCGAAGTCTTTTTGGATGAAAATTTAACTTTTGTTGACAATTTGTCTTCGATTTAAAAATACACCTGTTTTAGTAGAATTTTCATTTTTCTTGGAATTGCAAATGTTTCATTAAAAATGGATCAATCTTGTTCAAAAGTCCTGCCATTTAGTTAAAAATTCTACTATTTATCAGAAAATAAAATTATTGTTTACAATTATTATTTTGGTTTTGAAAAGTGAACTTTCTTGAATAAAAATGCAACTTAAGTAAAAAATTAAACTCTTTATTGAAAGTTTGTCTTCTTCTTGGCTAAAAATGCAACTGTTTGGTTAAAAATTAAATAATTTCGTTGAAGTAATACTTTTTTGTAGAAAATTCTGCTGTTTTGTTGTAAATTCATATATTTCTTTGAAAAAATGCTTCTTGTTTAAATTTAATATTTTGGTATTGAAAGCAAAATGAAAACTTCATCTGTTTGAAGAGAAGTTGCACATTTCATGTATAAAAATGCAACTGTTTGGTTGTAAATTCTACTGTTTTGTTGAGAATTTAACTATTTTGTAGAAAATTTGCTATTCTTAAAAAAGTTCACCTAAAAAAAAGTGTAGTTTTCTATTCAAAATTTATTTTTTGTAGTATAAATTATATCTTTCTTGGATAAAAATGCTACTATTATGTAGAGAATTATTCAACTTATTTGTTAAAAATTGATACATTTTTATTGAAAAAATTCTTTTTGGATTGAAAGTTTAATTTTTCCGTAGATACTTATTTTGCGTTAAATGCAACTATTGGTAGCGAATTCAACAATTTTGTTAAAAAGTCATCATTTTTGTTAAAAATTCATCTTTTTGGATTAAAAATTAAATTTTGTTCGTAGAAACTTTTTTCCTGTATAGAAATTGATATTTTTAAACAGAAAATTCAATTATTTTTTCAAAATTTATATTTTTCATTTAAAAATTTGCCTGTTTTATTAGAAATATATTTTTTTTTAAATTAAATTGCAATTTTTTGTTAGAAATTCTTCTTCTTTGCTTAAGTATTTAACTGGTTTGTTTAAAAGATTGCGTTAAATCACTTTGTTAAAAAATAATATTTTTTAATTAATAATTTAACTATTTGTGTAAAAGTTAGACTACATTGTTAAAACATTTTTTTACGGAAGGTTATGTCTTTGGTTTAAAATTTAACTGTTTCGTCGAAACATCTTTTTTTGCTTTAAATTAACTTTTTATCTAAAAATGAAAGTGAAATATTCTGCTTTTTTTAGAATAAAAAATAATTTTCTTCATTTAAAACTACATGTTCTTCGGGTAAAAGTGGATGTTTTGTGGGAAATTAATTTTTAGCTAGACGTTATATTTTGGTTAGAAATTTCAATTTTTGCATACAAAATTCTTTTGTCTTAAAGGTTGAACAATTTAGATCAACTTTTCTTTTTGTCTTAAGTGAAAAATCTTTATTTGTTGGATATTCGTCCTTTTGGTTTTAAAATTCTTTTTTTTTTTAATATAAATTTCGTCTTTTTTGTTGTGAATTTATCCTTTTAGGTTGACAATTGAACTATTATGTTGAAAATTTAATTATTTTGCTGAAAATTCAAGTATTTTGTTAAATAGTCATTCTTTTATATCAGAAAAAACATTTTTTTCTTTGAAATACACCTCTTTTTTGATGACTGAAAAAGTTCGCTTAATTTCGATTGTGTCAGAGCTGAAATTTGTTTTCTCTAAAGGTTTGAATGCTCTCAAAATTCTGTACAAAATGAGCCCAGGATGAAGCCAATTTGTCTATTTTTTAAGTAGATATTGAAAAAATATTCTAAATTTCAATGCTTGCTTACATTTTTAA